>WTSP01002120.1:61039-95518 GCA_025331215.1 Actenoides lindsayi
AGACGCTTCGTGCGTAGCAAAAGTTTTTGTGATTTTTAACAAACTTTTGAAGAAGCAAAAGACACTTCCGAAACGAAGTTTTAATTGGTGTAAAAAAAAAAAAAAAAAAAAAAAAAAAAAAAAAAAGGTTTGCTTGTTTTTCTAAGGATGCCCAAAAACCACATTGTGGCATGACCAGTGGCTATTCTAGTGGTCTCTCTTTACATTGGGCAAGTCCATAAACTCAACTGAATGTGACTGTGGTATGTAACTACTAATAAATCACTCAACACTCTGCAAGATTTTAGAACAGAAATAAAAGGTAGAGTGACAGAGAACAGTACTCCAGATAAAAAAAGTCCTGCAGTCACTGAAGTCCTCGGTCTCAAGTAGCAGAGGGATTGTAGTGAATAAGGAATTAATGGAGTAGTGGATTAACTAGTGAACAGCATGGTAGCAAGTAGCTGCTTCAACTGATGATTTTTAGATGTAGAAGACCAAAAAAGATCTTTTGACCAGCACTTAGGGCCATGCCACTCATAGCAACAGCCACTTTGACACCTTACAGTTAACCCATTTACAAAAGAGTCAAAATTATTGGCTACTTAACAGGGCTTCTACAGGCATCAGCTCACAAAGGCATTGACAGCTATGTCCAGGTCTGATCACAACTCTCCTGTTGCAATCACTGGTAGGTTATATCTATTGCCCCAGAGAGAAAAATGCCAGTCTTGCTCCCTAAAAGACTTAGAGAGAAGGTTGCAGACAGAAGACCTCTGAAGGATACATCCTGCTTCAAGGCAAATCAGCTTTAGAAGCATAGCTGTTAGTGAGTAGGAAAGCATCATATAAGCATCCTAATTTATTCCAACTTAGTTTCCAACATACTTGTTTTAGAATTTCTCTGGTGACAAAAGTATGCATATACACCATTCTAACCATTTGATTATGCACAAAACTCACACTGCTCAGTAAAGACTGATGCTCTGGGCTTCCTACCCATTTTCGTAAGAGATGTAAAATAAATGATCTATGGATGTTTAATGTCCTTGCTGGCTCAACCACCATACAGGGCTATTGCCGAGTTGTAAAAACAAAATAGTCCCAAAACAAACACAACAAAACCCAACAACAATTAAAAAAACCCCAAAAACAAAGCAAAAACAAAAACCCCAACCAAAAAAACCCCAACAAACAGAACAAACAAACAACAAACAAACCAAAAAGTAAAACACCACACACAAACCACACAAAAAGACAAAACCCCCACATTATTTTAGGATACTCTCCTAAGTCTAAAGGGAAAACTGCAGGGCCAATCACTTGAAAAAAGACCACACTTGTGTAGCTTGTTTATACCAGTTTTACTCCTGAACATCTTTAGTTCAATGAAAAAGGCTGAGGTGTGAAGAACATAGGCATTACTAAGCTCTCACTAAAAATGTATAAAGTATTATGCAGTGACTACTACAATGCACTGGGAATTTCAGTCTTCAGTTTCCAAGTGCTTAATAACTTGTACTTAACTTATTTTACAATAACTTGTAAAATGTAAACACCTGTGAAAGTTCTAGGATGACAGCTACAATAATAATTTCCACTCTTCCCATTCATCTACTGGAAGAAGAAAGTCAATTTTTATAGGAGACTAAGGAACCTAAAGACTAATACATCTGCTGCAATTATATTAGTGTCACAAACTGCCCTCCCCACCTTTTTCTTTAACAAAACATGTCACTACTTCCTACATAATATTCAGAATAAACTAAAGCATAAATAAAAAGAAGCACTCACAAGATGCCTTTGGAGAGAGAGAAAGGAAGAGCTTTGAACCGCATCAGTCCATTCTGTATATTATACTACTGCTATGTATAGCAGTACAAAGTTGACAGGCATTAATGGGAATATGTACAACTTCAATCATTCTGCACAAAGAATTTATAACATTTGTGTAAGAGGGTATATTAATATCAACAATATGTTAGTAGGTAAGCATGCTTCAAAACCAGGTCTGGCCTTTTCCATCTCAAGTAATAGTTCAAACTAACAATGTCTGAGGAATGATGATAAAGTACATTTGATAGAGTGCTGGGGTTCCTGAACTGTATCTTGATCGAGAACAGAAGGCCAGCTTCTCACTCTCCATATGACATGACACTGCAGCTTCCTACCTGGCTGTACTGCACAAGGAAACCTGGCACACAGGCAACCAAGCCAGGAATGCAGGAAGGCCACTTAGAGAGACCAAAAGCCTCTAGCAATGAGATACCAGCCAACATATGAAAATAGAAAATAACCTTCCTAACTCCTTTATGCTTGTCCAAGCAAGCTAGCAAGGAAGCAGAAACTTCTGTCTCTAGGTATGTCTGCCACATGAGGAAGGGGACAGATGTAGCTGACAGCCTGGACTTTCTTGTTCTGTATCTGAACACACACACACACACAGTTAAGCTAGCATTCATTTCTGGTTGGAAACAAAGGATATAACCCAGATAGGTCTTGAACAAACAAGCTAGAACACTTAAATTGGGAAACTTCCAAAGAAAGATACCTAATTTGACAGTGATTTTATTCTCCACATAAGTGGCTCATAAAGAACAGCTATTTTACAGAGCACAGACCAACTCATAAAATGAACTAGCTGATTGTAATCAGTACCACACCAAGAATCTGCATGTTTTCAGTTACTCTAACAAGCAGTTCAGTTATATCAGACAGTAACATCTCAAGTAAAGCCCATTTCCTTTTCTATAAAGGAGAAAAACAATAGCAGAGTTTTAAATCCATCACTTTCCAATAGTCAACAATATCACATATCTGAAGGCATTAAGTCCCTCAGTTTAAGCAAAGAAATAAAAAAAAATATAAATACTACAGGTTCACGCAAGCATTCAAATATCTCTTCTGTGGCAGAATATAAGGAAGCAGATTTAAAGAATACAGAGTGAGTGGAAGACAAGAAAGTAACAAAAATATACATATAAATATGTATCTACAGATAGTGCACCATGCATTCATTTTCCTCAAGTTTTTTTTAAGCCAAAGTGGAAAACTACCTGGCAATTAACGTATTGCAAGCAGAGTAGTAAAAGCTTAATCATTCTGCACTACAGAGCACAGATATGTGTAATTTGCTGGGAAAAACTGAATAGGTTAATATGCATCCCTTGGAAACAACTCATTGTAGCCATTCACTACACTGGATTCATTATGCTCCTATATGAATACCTTCCAGCTAAAGAACTTACTATTAGCAACAGCAGATACAACACATTTTCATTACTATAGAGCAAAATGAAAATTATCAGGAATATTAGATCCTGTTGCAAATCTCATTTCCCCTAAATCCTTCTCTGAAAGCTTACAGTTTAACCATTTTGTACAAGCAGATAAGGTTTTAGAACAGGAAAGCGCACATCTCATAATATGATGCTCACAAGCGCGGGGCTAGCTTGTGATTTCACAGTTTCAAAGGTTAGTATATAGTGTACCTTAAGGATCATGGACTCATTTTGAAAGGTTAACTGACTCCCAATTTGTTGCTTTGAGAGAGAACTTGGTGCAACAAGTCAGTCAGAGAAAGTACATGATTAGATCTGTCAGGAAGACGAAGTCAAGGACTCATCTGTTCTGCATACCACCCGTCCCCCTGTCCTCCTCCCTCCATCCCAAACACATGTTGACAGGCTACATAAAGTTTGAGGGGAAAAAAAGTGAAAAAAAAAAAGTGGGAAAAAAAAAGCAGAATACGGTCTGAATATGCCACATGTTGTCAAGAATTTTCAAGGTGGGGCAAGAGGAAGAAAACTCTTTAAATGTTGGATCCTGTGATGCATATATGCATCTGGGATAAGAGAAGTGGTCAAAGGAGTCAGCTTGTGTGAAAGCTGTGCAGTATTCCAGGACAAAACCACGTTTCCTTGGCTGTGTGACAGTGTGAGGAGCTACCCCAAGTAGGAGGCACCAACTTAGCTTGAGTACAGTACAGAGCTCTGCCACAGCTCTTCTGCTTCAGAATCCACCATGTCAGGCACAGCCACAAAGCGATGGACAGACCACAGGACACTACTAAGCCACACGTACCAAATACCAGTGCTAAGTTGGGTGACTTGGAAAAGGAGAGCAGACTGAGTGCAACCTGAAGAGTCATGTCTGCAGTAATTTTTAGCAGGTGAGGAATGGTTTTTGGTTTATCCTCTTCCACACCAACAATTTCTTAAGCTAAAATTGAGCTTGGTTTAAAAAGGTATGTATAATCAATTCCATGTTCTTCTGTAAAACTAATTTCTAAAAAAAAATACATAAAATCAGGTGTATGGGCTACTTTGTTAGGATTATGGTTTTTTGGGGGGGTAGGTTTTTTTTGCTAAACACCCTCATATTTATGAGCTAGCTATCAGCCAAGAGTGCCAATTCAACAATGCAACTAGTCTCTTGCTCCACACTAACCCAAAAAATAAATAAGTATCAAAATTCTAGTACTGACTTGGTTTAGCAATTAAAAAAAAACAAACAAAAAACAAAAACAAAAAAGACTTATTCTAAACGAAAACACCTATAAAAAGGAAAATTTCTACTCGGGAGAGCAATATTGCTTGTATATTCTTCAAAGGTCATCTGCACAATATTGAACAGATTGGTGTTCGATATGCTAAGCATGAGTTACATATGCTTAATACACCTGCTATACAATAATAGAAGGTTTGAGAAGTCTCATCAATCAGTACCGAATGACTATAGCAGTAGGCAGAAATATATCAAATAAGAGAGAGAAAATAAGAGAGGGGAAAAGTATTAATCATCCCATTAAAAGAGATAAGTAGAAGAGGACATTTCTTCACAATCTGAGCATTTTGCTGCTCAGGCACATGCTATTCAAGAACACCAAACTCTTATGAGGTTGTGGGAAGAGATACTAAAACTTCATTTACCAAACGGGAAGCTAAATATGGTAATTTAGACCATGTGCTTAAGGCAAATCCACAATACATTTCTAAATTTCTCTGGCTGAAAAAACAATCTCTCATTTAGAGCACACCAAAAACTCAGATCTCTCTAGTTCCATACTTGTTGCATTTTTATAAAACATTCAAAGATCACTAAACTATTAATTTGGATCCATTAAAAGGTGCACACTCAACTGAATCAATATTCCAAAGAAATAAACATAGGGGGGGAAAAAAAACAACCAACCTAAAAAAACCCAAACATATCCATGTATCCATGTCTAAATTCTTTGAACTGCAGCAAATACATTCGTTTATCTTCAGAAATACATATTGAAGGGAAATGGAATGAATATAGTCATTTATTTTCAGAACATGCATCTATTATAATCAGGTTAATTAACACCTCAAAGCAAAATTGTATAATTAGCGTATTCTTTTTGTAATCAGGATTATTTTGTAGCCCTTCTAATATTTTCAGATTGACATACAGCAAATTAAGTTAATGAAAAACAAGAAAGTGAATATGACTTCTACATCACTCTCAAGAATGACAGATTACAAACTTTAATATCCAAATTACTTCCGAAGTCATTAGAAGCATACATATTTCATCACATAGGCTGTGTTACCTATTTTCACTTTTTTCCTGGCAAATTTGATCTATGACAGAAAACAAGCAACCCTGCTCCTTCTTCCTCCCTGATTCATAAAGTGAGAAGTCTCCTTATTGCAGCTTTTTGTTCTTACTCCAAAATTCCTACTGAATATCAGTTTAATGTTGGGATGTTTTAGTTTCAGGGTGTGAACCCCATATTTGAATTTAGTTTAAATGAGTTCTAGGATATTATTTACACTGTAAGTACTACAGAAATAGTCTTAAATTCTATACTGGCTGTTAATTTAAACCAATTACATTTTATTCGTAAGACCGCATAGAAATGAAAATACATCTGAAGTCTTTAGGCTGCCATTAAAAGACAAAACTCACATCATTCATATAATTCTTCTCTGATCTCCTTCCAATTTGTGTCAACATCTCTTTTGAGAATGGGGAATCCTTCCAATAATAAACTCATTAATGTGATGTTATAAAAATAATACCGTCTCACTAAATTTACTTTATACTCAGCAGCTGATCCACTTAAGAATCAGATTATCTTTTGCTATGAGCTCACATTCAGTTGGACATCATAAAAGCTACTTTGAGGTTCCTGCTTAACAAACCATACCAACACCCTGCTCATAGACTACATGACTGGGGTTATTTATTTCTGATACACTTGATTCACATTTGGTGATGTTAAACCTTCCCACCCCCACCCCCCCAAGTTAACACCCTGCTAAAGCACTCAATTACATTATAAAAATAACTTAGAACCTTTCTAGTTATATAAATTATACTAGCAGTTATGTCTGCTGCAATAATTTCAGTCATTTATTTTAACCACTAGGAAAAAAAAAGTGTCAAACTTTAGTATGTGTAAGTTTATTACACCAATAAGAATTTGTTTATCAGACAAAATGAAAATCCATTACTTCCTTTGCAACAAGTCCAACAGCTATTAGCTGTGCAATCATCTTTTCAAAGATAAGCTGATATACCTATCATCCTTTAATTAGCATTTTTGACATAAAAGAAAAAGGACTGTAATTTGCTAATGATACATTTGTTGACTATGAGAACTTTCGGAAATGACATGTAGCTCAAAAGATATTGGGGGGGGGAGGGAGGCAAAAAATACAGCTCCTTTTCAAGGAAACAGAAAAGAAACAAATTAAAACTGCTACCAAAGCCAATTTTTCCTTCAAAACCTTTAGAATTTCCCCTTTTACAGGGCTGACCCTGATTAAATCAACAGAATCGTTAAGAAACTTCCGAGTTGTACCTTTGAGCACAGAAAAAGGCTCAGCTCTGCTTCACTGGGGAAGTTCTCCACTCCCTCTACTTTGCCCTAGCAAGGCCACATCTGCAGTATTGTGTCCATTTCTTGGCTCCCCAGTTCAAGAGAGACGTGGAACTACTGGAGAGAGTCCAGCAGAGGGTATGAAGATGAGGAGGGTACTGAAGCATCTCTCTAATGTGAAAGGGTGAGAGTCCTGGGGCTGTTTAGACTGGACAAGAGAAGACTGAGAGGTGATCTCATAATGGTTATTAATAGCTAAAGGGCCCCCATGGGTCAAGAGGATGGGGCCAGACTCTTGTCAGTGGTGCCCAGTGACAGAACAAAGGGTGACAGGCATAAACAGGAAAACAGGAGGTTCCATCTGAAGAGGAGGAAAAACTTCTTTCCTGTGAAGGTGCCAGAGCTGTGAGGGTACAAGCTACCTACCAAAGCTGTGGAGTCTCCTTCTCTAGAGACTTGTAAAAAACACCTGGACACAATCCTGGGTAAACTGCTTTAGGTGATCCTGCTTAGCAGGGGGGTTGGACTAGATTATCCTCAGAGGTCCCTTCCAATCCCCACCATGCTGGGATTCAGTGATTCATTGCATCTAGCTATACACCTTCAAGGACAGAAGTAAAATAACGATATTACCATAATTATTAATATTTTTTTTGATCTTCTTGCTTAGAGTTTGGAAATCCCAGGCAAGAATGAACACCGTTATCTGAAAACTCATCCATCAAAGAGGTGCAAGAAAACCACACACAAGAAAAGAACAAAGTTAGGAAAATGGTTGGACAGGTTTCAGAACTCTACCCTGTACTATTTCAGCTGGAAGGATGAAGACAGTAACAGGGACATTCCCAGGCTTCACCTATGCAATTGCTTGCACTAATACTGGTGGACACCTTACACTTCCAGGAAAGTTTTATCCAGCTCCACTTTTCCCTGATCTCTCCCCTGCAATTCATTCATTCTTGTAAGAGACACAACTGGAAATACCAGCAAAACTTCTCAATGTTTACTCTAGCTTAATACCCAGCTATCTGCCTTTCTTTGTGTATTATCTTTCTTTTCATTCAAGACACTAGTCCCATTACAATTACAGTCTACTATCAGCCATGATGGGGGAAACTTATCAGCACTTCTCTCTCCTTAAAACTCTTCTTAGTTCTTCGGAGGCCAAACTAATATCCTGAAAGGGGCCTACAAGAAAGCAGGGGAGGGTCTACTCACAAGGGTTTGTAGTGACAGGACAAGAAGTAATGGCTTTAAGCTAGAAAAAGGTAGACAATAGGAAAAAATTCTTTAATATGAGGGTGATAGATCACTGGAATAGGTTGCCCAGTGAGGTGGTGGAGGCCCCATCCCTGGAGACATTCAAGGCCAGGCTTGATGAGGCTATGAGCAGCCTGACCTAGTTAGAGATGTCCCTGCTTATTACAGGTATGTTGGACTAGAGGACCTTTGGAGGTCCCTTCCAACACGATACATTCTATGATTCTATCCCTGCAAGCCAAGCAACAGGGTTTGGGGGGTTATATTAGTGTGCACACCATCTACATAAAGCTATGATTCTAAGTCTTGTTGTCATTAGATATGTATTTAAGACCTGTGTCTCTTCTCTTGGTTAGGCGTTGATGAAATGTCAGAAACCTGAACCCAAGCAGAGAGTCCAACTTCAAGAATACAGATGGATCTCAATTTGTGAGATCAGCTCCCTACGTGGGAAAGAGGACTTATTATAAGACCCTAGTACAACGCACACAACTGCATCAAGTCAGTTTATTTATTCACTGCATTCACAAGGACATACAGCAACTTCCTTCTCAGAACTTACTGCACTTGGATATATTCATGTCAAACACAGCAAGCCTGCTTCATAAAGTCAGGCTGAAGAGCCAAACCTCTAAATACCTTTTTTTTTTCCTCAAGTGAAACTGTGATGAAAATGGTTTTGTCCACACTACATAAAGTCAACCCCACTTTCTGGTAACCCTGAACCATTAATAAGTTGTTAATGAACAAGATCAAAGAGTTTCTCAATGGACAGAAAATCTAGCATTTAATCCAAAGAATTACACAGTAGAATAAATTCATTTTTGCCATAAGCTTTTTCAGTCACCATTCACTGCACAGCTAAAATACTCCCAGCATAACCTGCATTCCCAGCTATGATACAGTAATAACAAATTTTTCCTCATCATCTCTCCACATTGGCTTGTGTGGCAGAAGAGAAGGAAAAGTAGCCATCGTATTGCACTGCTCTGATTTTAAGCACCATTATTCCATAAAAACAGAACACAGGAGTAACAGATGAGATCTTAAGCCCTCCAGTTCTCAAGTTCACACACACACACACCCCCCGAGAAAATGCTAAACTGTCTATGCATAAACTCAGAAGTACAAATACATATATAAACACCTTTTAACAGTGAATAAAAATCACTGTGAGGCATCTGACAAGGTCCAGACCTTACAGGATACTACATACTATGAATAGTCTACAGTTTTCAAGCAAGGGAGAATAAAAACAGGAAAGATAGAATTTAGCTAAAGGTTCTCTCAGCCAGCACAAAAAGTCTCCATACTGAGAAGATCCCAACTAGAGCTGGCAGAGAGGTACAGATGTTAGGGAATTTGATGGCAAAGAAGAAACACTGATGGCCAGAATGCAGCAGATATTTCTTGAAGAATCTACTGGCTAAAATAAACATCCCGAGATAAATTCATATCTGCTAGTTATTAGTTCAGAAGTTATTTTAAGGGATACATAGCATAATTTGGAGAACGTAAAGGAGATTATGCTTCTATTCAACAGAATAACTTCATTTAAAGTTCAGCTTCAGTTAGAAAATAAAAATTCCATATCATTTTCTGATAGGATTCAACTTTGACACCCTGACACGAATGGACATCATTTAATTAGCCCATGTCAGACAAGACTGATGAGAATTTCAACTTCCCACACTCTCAGAAACACGACAGATATGAGAGCGTTCCGATAGAAACCACTTAAACAAAAAATAACTTCACAACTAGGAGAATAATCCTGTTGAAGTGGGGAAAGAAAAAAAAAAAAAGACTTTGTACAACTGAATTGAGCTCAACTGATCAAAAAATAAGCCTTCATAATTTATTTTCCCTTAGGGCTGTCTTGAAGATAACTTCAACTGAATTCAGCTATCAAATAATAGTTCAGATGCAGTTCCCTGACAATAGTATATCATTGTTTACTATTGTTTATTTCCTGTGGAAGTTAGCTAACACATCAGATTTAGGGTTCAAATGCAATAAAAAAAAAAAAAAAAGGTTCACTGAATATAAGTAACATCTGATTAACTGGAATTGTTGGGAATATTTATATTTCTCATGACAATACAGAAATTGGTCCCATTTTCTCAATACCCTACAGAAGGGACTAGATTAATTAAGCACAAGTTCATGACATGCAACATCAGCCATAATTATTATGCTTTTTAAAATAAATTGCACTAATTAAAACTATATGGTATTTTATCTAATAACTTGTTTATTTCACAAATACAGGTACTTAACTTTATGGAGTGATACTGTATACTAAAAAAGCAAAATTAATCAATTACTTTTTTTTTTGCCTTACAACATGCTATTGTTTCATTCTAGACTACTATAACCTGAAATTTATTAAAAAACAACAAACCATGCACTGCAATTCAGAATTGACTCTTCACAGCAAATCTAGGAGGACAAAAATGTCTCCTACTGAAGGAAAACATAACCAGTCATGAACACTCTCTATTCTTTGTGTTATTGTTAAAACTCTGTAATACATAATACTTCAAAAATTTAAAGATCCTAAATGGCACAACTGCTGCACATTTCTGATAATCAAGACATTTGTAAAACAGCCACACAGCTATTTAAAATGCTTAAAAAAAACATTACAAAAAGAACCTCAGACTGACACTAGAAAATTGAAATTGCATCAAAAGAGCGAATCTTATCTTTGAAAATTATATGCAACTCCATCTTTTCATCCCTGTGTTCACACATGAGTATTTTTGTGGTTTTGCAATTAAAAAAAAAAAAGGAAAGAAAAAAACAATTGATGTTGCTGGTTCATAGTGTATTTTAGGGCTTGGGTTGTTTGGGTTTGTTTGTTTTGGGGTTTTTTTGTCTGTTTGCTTTGTGGTTTTGGGGGTGTTTTTTTCTCCCCCTCTTCTTAACATATATAACTTGTATTCATATTTATTTATATTTGTATTTAATTATTGCACAATACAATGAGAAACAAAACAAAAAATATTCCCCAAGTCATTATGGGCAACCTCGAAGTGCTATTTTTCACCCATACATAAAATAATAGAATGGTTTGGGTTGGAAGTGACCTTAAAGATCATCCAGTTCTAACCCCTTGCCATGGGCAGGGACATCTCCCACTAGACCACGTTGCTCAAAGCCCCATCCAGCCTGGCCTTGAACACATCCAGTGATGGAGCATCACACTGCTTCTTTGGGCAACCTGTGCCAGTGTCTCAACACCCTCAGAGTGAAGAATCTCTTCCTAATTTCTAATCTAAGTCCCATCTCTTCCATTTTGAAGACATCACCTCTCACTATCACTACAAGCCCTTGTAAAAAGTCCCTCCCCAGCTTTCATGTAGGCCCCCATCAGATACTGGAAGGCCATAATAAGGTCTCCCCAGAGCATTCTCTCCTCGAAACTAAACAACCCCAACTCTCTCAGCCTGGCCTCACAGCAGAGGCGTTCCAGCCTTCAGATAATTTTTTGACCCTCCTCTCTATCTGCTCCAACAGGTCCACAACCTCGTGTTGGCTGGACAACGGCAGTTGAGCCCTTCCAAAAAAATGTAATTTTTTTCTTATGAAAACCACCCACAGTCTAACAAAATTGTAATTCATTTTGGTTACTGTGCATGACGGTCAGAATAAGAGGCAATAACCACTGAGGTTATATTTTAGTAATATATTTCATTACAAAAACTTCATAGAATTAAAAATTGTTAAGATTTGTGAGAAGAAAAAAAAAGGTTATCTGTTATAAACTGCTAGAAAACAAAATTAGCAATAAACACAATCACCTTATACTTTTAGCAATTGTGATATAGAAGTCAGAGAAAAACACATTTTAATTATTAAATTCAATATTGTTAAGAACAGAAATTCTGATAGATTTTTTTTCAATCACACGTTTCTTACATCATCTCAATAACAGTAATGTGATAAAAGACATGTGGCAGGGCGTATCTGTTACTCTTTAAACATGACAACAAGCACTGAGAAAACGGGTACTCCAGCAAGCTCCAATACTCTTATACCTCTGACATCCTCAGAGAAAGCTTTAACTACTTTGCTAGTTCAGGGCTTCCTAGAATAAGTGTAATTCTGTCATTTCTAATGTGTTCTCATGATCAGTTAACGGATTTTTTTAATATGTTTTTTTCTTTCCTGCAGCTCAGACAACCTTCCTGTCTTACAATTTTTCTAAATCAATTCATAGGTTATCCGTATTTTCTCATCTGAAACACTACAGAGCGTATCAAAAAGTTCAATTTTAATGGACGGTTCTCCTGACTCACCGAGATGTTCTTTTTCAAATCCAAATCACAATTTTGCATTACTTCCTAAAGTTTTACTAGAAATTAGTGGATGTGCCACCAACTGATAATCTGTCCCTCACATGCCTATACATATCACTGAATTCAGAACCTAAATCCCCCCCCACTCACACAAACAGAGATACAAAAGGCTTGCTTAGCAATTTCAGATGCAAAAGACCTGTGTACAACCTTTCCTGGTTTTTCAAGCATCCTCCAAAATCATACGCAGCTTGGAGAACAAGAGGATACGCTAAATATTCAAAGGTAAACATCAAAATTAACTAAGGATTTGTCTTGGTGGTACTAGAAATCATCGAATCCGATGAATTTTAGCTGTATAGGACCTCAGGATGTCATTGAATCACAGAATATTTTGGGTTGGAAGGGACCTTTAAGTTATCTAGTCCAACCCCCCTGCACTAAGCAGGGACATCTGCAACTGGAGCAGGTTGCTTAGAACCCTGTCCAACCTGACCTGAAAGGTTTCCAGGAATATGGCTTCTACTATCTCTCTGAGCAACCATCTACCCCTAACTTCTAGTCAAATTAGGGCTGCCTTCAAAGGTTGCTCAGGAACTTGTGCAGAGCAGTTCTGTTGCATTTTATGGCCATTAAATCTCTCTTCTATCCAATGACCTATTTTTAACGACTTATGGAAGCACTTCACATCTCTAGGATTTCTTTGTTAAGCAGTTCTTACCAATCTAGAGTGGAAACATTTATGCATTTATTTATCTGTCAAGATAAATTTTCAAATCAGATGTTCTCTTTAGGAAGAAAAGTGCCTTGAAACTTTTTAAGGAGATCCAAATCTTTGCACATGGAATGTGCACACCATATCTTGTTGAGGTTGTCACTGCATAGGCAGATTGCAATCTAAACCCAAACAGGTAAATAAGATACTATGCTTGACTTGGCCAGGCTGTATATACAATTTTAAGCAGAAAAAAAGAAAAGCTTTTAAACTGCGATGATTGTTAACTTATCTGAGAAAAACAGAAAGAGCAGCTGAATAACTTAAGCTAAAAATTCAATAGATAAGCACAACCTGAAGGGAGCACAGTTCTCATCACTTCAGTCTTTTTTGATGATGTTTGTGCGGCTCACAACAACATGTCTTAGTCAAACATACTTTATTGGTTTCAAAAAGTTGAGGAAAATAAATCTAGTGACTTCTCTAGTATGAGAAATTAACTTACACATTCAAAAAGGGGTTTTTTTATATGTTGATACTATCTAGAAACTGATGAAATCAAGAAAGCAGAATTGAAATATGCATAAATGTTGAATAAAATAATAGCCCAACAGTTCTCTACCCACTCTGGACTGAACTTTATTTTCTCTAGTCTTCTTGACATACTGCTAAAATAAAAATAGTTTTTCTCTCATGAAAATGCAAAGGTAAGGATCTTGGGCACCTTAGTTTCAGCCACTGAAGAAATCCATGCCTTGTAGTTCAACTTGTAATTTCTGTATTTAAATTTTTTTGGGGATGCTATAAAAAAATAAATCTACTTAAACCAAAAGTTGACCTAAGCAACTTGAAAAACTATAGAACTACAATGGTACTTCCAGTTCTTGGCTTATGCATTCTCTTTTCTGGGCAAGGTGTTAGAAAACAAAACAAAGTGAAAGAAAACCAGGAAATTCACTCTCAGAAGACTCAGTGATTTTCTCTTTTCACAACAGATCCCTGTTCACATCAGCATCACTTCCTATGTCAACATCAGGATCAGAGTAACAGGGCGCTCATATCCAAATTTGCAGTCGGTATCACAACAAATTCAAGATTTCAGTCCTGCCTTCCATATCAGCAACAACATTACCATGGTTTATAACAAAAGTTAATTACCATGTTATCAACAGTGATGTGAAATGAAACATATATCACTTTGCCTTTGAGTCTATAAAGTTGTGTACATTAAGAGACTTTCATATCCAGAATAATTTGTAGAAAGATAGCATCATTTTTTCCAGAAACAAAGAAGGAAGAATAGGTGTAACTTCTTTGGAAAGTGACTCTCTGTAAGGCACATGGAAACCATACAGAGACATCATTTTTGCATAATTAAAGAAGCAGTGATTTATATTTTATCTCTGTTTTATTCTGAAATTAAAACCATCAAGTTTGGTCTCACGCTCAAATGAAGGCCTACGTTTCTACCCAGCAAACCAATCTCAAGATCTACAGTGTCTATGAGAACTTTTTAGTAACAGGTGAGTGGACAGTTGGGGTTAGCTGGCATTCATTTTCTATATATTGAGCATTCTTAAAGGAAGTATTTTAAATAATGGAAATACCACTCTTGAAGCTCACTTGGATAAAATTATGTGACCAGTGTCCCATTATAAATGGCGACTTGGGGACAGAAAGGCCCCGTGTCACAGACTCAGAAAACAGCACTGATGGTGACAGAAGTTGGATGCCTACTGCCATAGTTTTTTGGACCTCACAGGTCCTGCCCCAGTCCCTGCACCCACACAGCACATGAAAATTTGCACAGACACAGGAAATGCAGCATCCATGGATATACGAAGATTTCCTCTGATAATAAAGAAACTGGTCTATCTTGTTAAAAGCTGGATAACACTGATATATACATTATACCTGCTCCATCACATCACTTTCATCTTCATCTCGCTTCTTCTAGACCATTGGACAAATGTTTTAGCTTCTATTAAAAAATTTTATTCAGGTGAAAGATAACTGGCAGAGCACACACTCCTAAGTGAACACAGCATGAAGTGAAATGGGGTTTAATACTTTCTTCAATTCAGTTTGGTTGGGTTTTGTTTCTTTTTTTTTCATGTGTACCTGTCTTCCAAACCAAGGATGTGTGCTCAGTCAGTTCCCTCCCCTATATTGGCTGTTTCATAAATTTATAAACTGCTTTTAAAAGACAAACGTAAGTAAATAGTTGTTTGCCTCTGCATTCCCACTCATAATTTGAGAGTATAAATTATTTAGACCAAGTACTTCTAAACATGTTTGAACAGAGCTTTCCACCAGAGATCATGAACAAAAGCTGTTCAAGTTTTTATTATCAAAGACTATTAAGATAATTACATAAAATGAGTAAATACAGCATCAGGCTAAAGGAAGAAGCAAAACAAATTGAAGATACTTGCCTGGGTAACGAGTGGCTCCAATAGCCTCTCTACTGTGAGAGTCCTGATTTCCAAACTTTTGGGGTCCCATTTCAAAATGATAGGTGATGTTGCAGAAGTCATACTCCCTAGAATAGACAAAATTACACAACGTTCATTAAAATTACTAGTGCAACATGCAAATGCTGAATATAATTTATTTAAAGAATAGGATATATGCTGTTCCCACTCACACTTAAAAAACACTTCTCACAGTTATAAAACACTTCTCCATAATCTTGCTAGTGTTCCTCAACTGCAAACTCCCAGGTGCACCACTGCAACATCCACCAAGTGTTTAAACATTTATATTCAGGAATTCTTTTTCCTCTCCTTACCCATTAAGCATAGCTACCCTATCATGACGCATACATATTATATTGGGCGTATGTGGTAAAGTTTTGGTAGTGGAGGGGCTGCAAGGTGGGTTCTGAGAGAAGAGGCCAAGGGCTGCCCCATGTTGGACATGTCTAAGCCCATCAGCAATGCTGGCGACACATCTGGAAAACACATTTAAGAAAGGACACAACACTACCAGGCGTTGTGAGAAGTTAAGTAAAGAAAGCATGAGAAACAATCCCACAAACCCCAAGGTCAGAGAAGAAGGGGTAGGAGGTGCTCCAGGCACTGGAGCAGCCCGTGGAGAAGACCATGGTGAGGTAGGTATTTCACTGCAGGCCCTGAAGGAGAACATATTACTACAGGCCATGGAGGACCCAACACCACAGCATGGATATGTCCTGAAGGAACTACATCTCATAGGAAGTGCACACAGGAGCAAGTTTATCCTGAAGGACTGAGGCCCATGGAGAGGACCCACACTGGAGCAGGGGAAAACTGTGAGGAAGGAGCAACAGAGAAAACTTTATGAACTGACTGCAACACCCATTCCCCATCCCCCCTGTGCTACTTGAGGCAGAAGAAGCAAGAAAGTAGAAGAGTCAAGAGTAATAGATTTTGGTGTTTGGGGTTTTTTTCCTCCCTCACGATCCAACTCGAATTTAATTTAGTGCTAATGAAATTAATTTTCCCCTAGTCAACTCTGTTTTGCCCATGGCAGTAACTGTTAAATGATTGCCCTGTCTTTATCTCCACCTATGAAGTTTTCATCCAATTTTCTCCTCCTGTTTGTTGAGGATGGAGAGTGAGAGAACAGCTTGGTGGGTACTGTGCAGCCAGAGACAACCCACCAACACATGCAATACAGCAAATTCAACAAGCCTGTTCAGCTTTTAGAGTAAAACTTCTTTAGGGTATTCAGGATTTCTTAATTTAGTACCAAAAATGGTAGTACTCATTTAATAATATAAAGGATTCTCCAGACCATCAAAAGCAAGTTGCTGTCACTATTTACCATTTCAGGTTTTCAAGTAATTTTCAAGACAGTTGACATCATTTTTGAAATTCCAGATACAGAAAAATCCAGCTGTTAGGTGTCAATGCACCTCATTGAGTTGGAAAGTTATGTAAGTATTTGATGACAAGCAATGCCACATGTAAATTAACGTGTCCATTAGAAAACAAAAAGAGACAATAAAAAAAAAGAAAAAGTTCATTTCAAATAATTCAGCTTTAAATATTTCACCTTTATTTTAAAATCTAAATAAATAAATAAATTTAAAGTCCCATAGGCCTAGAACATCATGAGAACTCTATCAGGGAAAGACAAATCTATAACATTACATTGTACATTGCATAAATGAGATCCAAATCAAGCCCTCTGTATATAATATCTCAAACATTTAAAACTGTTTTCTCCAGAAAAAGAAGTTTAACAGACAAGATAATTTCTGTCAACAAAAAAAACCAAAACAAACCCAACCCATAAAACAACAAAACCAACCAAACAAAACAAACAAAAACAAAAAAAAAAGCAAAATGAAAACCTCAACAATTCAGTGAACAACATCAAAAGCACTTCAGCTATTGCTCCTTGAATAACAATCCACTTCATAAAGCTTAATTCAATAAGGTATGTACTCAGTACTTAGAAACATGATCTACTGTACACAAAATAAGTTCTACCACTTTATTCAGGAGAATGTCTTAACTAATCACTATCACTCAAAATTAACTTTTTAGTAAGCCTATGCAAAATTCATTTACTGTCTGCAAAAGATCTTCACTGTGTTACTAGAAAACAGCTTGAGATATTTGCTCAAAGAGAGGCATCTCAGAACTCCCTAATCAATGTATTCAGAAAACACAGATAAACTGAGCCCTCAGCCTCCTCCCATTTGCAAACATTTGGGAGCAGAATTATCTGATGACATCTAGTGTGTGCTAAAATTGCTATTATTCAGTTTCCAATCCTCTGCAAAAAAACAGATAAAAAAATAAAAATCATTAGGCTTCATGTTTTACAATGCTGCAAACACCCATACATCTGATTAAAGAAAAATGAGACAGTCTAGGTGCTATAAACATGGCAAATGTGTGAGCTATCCTCACTCTTCCAACAGACAGCATCTTTCAGAACCTGTTTCTATTTTCTATAAAGATGGTTGCTACTCTGCTTCCATACTCAAAAAGTAAGTTTGAAGTAGGCAATTATTCCAGTCGCTAATTTGAGTTATAGTGCTTTATATGTGTCAAATACAGATTCTTTCTTTTTAATAAGCACCCTTTTGCTCACTAACTATTCACTTGGGTAGTCAAACATTCACATCTCATTATACAAAAATATATTCAAAGCTGTAGCATAGTCCAAAGCCCACACAAGCAAACTAATTTCAGTGGACGGCAATGACAAAGGTGACGCAGAAGGTAACCCAGATGATCTGTTGTTTCAATCAGAATACTGCCTCAGTTTCAACCTCTACTAAGAAACAGAAAAAAATACCCTTCAGAACTCAGTATGAAAGGGTGAGCAATGCTTTCAACTATAAAAAGGATACACGCAAGAAAAAGCCTTATTAGAAACCTTTAAGAAAACTTTTCTGTTTGCAGTAAAATCGACCCATATAAGCAAATAAGTAAAATTAAAAAGTCAAATTAGTGCATTTTCCTCAACATTTCTCCAGCTGCTGTCACAACAGCAATTTTAAATGACAAAGACTAAAAAAGAAGTTACCTGCCCAAGTGTATGTTCTACAAATAGATGGAATATTTCTTCCTTACCATTTCTACAATGATTTTCCTAGACTGAAGAGACAAGTAGGGGCTGCTCAGTTGGATAAGGGAACAGACACTCACCAGATCATGTGAGTATTTGCCCCAGTATTCCCCAAACAATTAGCTTTAAGTACTTCACTGAAAAAATAAATTACTGCATCGCTTATATCTGGTTTGAGATTGTACAGTACCTGGGAAGAAGATAACTTTGGAAGAAAGAGCCACCCTGGAGGAAGACCTGGATAGAGTGCAAGAGAGGGCTACCAAGAGCCTTATGAAATGTAAGTTCTTGCACCTGGGAAGAGATAATCCAGGAGCACAGCTGTCAGGGTTTAGCATTCACAGGCAGCCAATCACCACAGAGCTGCTCACCCCCTACTTCCCCCTGCCCTTCCTCCACACCCCCTCCTATGGGATGGGAAGGAAAACCAGGACAAAGAAAAAATGGTGAGACCCCAGGGGTTGAGATAAGGACAATTTAATAAAACAACACAAAGACAGAAGAAAAGAATGGTACCGAGACGATATACAAAATGAGTGATAGGCTCTACCTGTGTCCAAGATGCTAACTTTTCCCTGCTCCAGATGTAATGAAGCAACTTGAGAACAGGTGCCCCCACACCAGCCCTCCCCTTATCTAAAGGAATGACCCAGCATGGTAACAAATATCCCATGGGCTGGTTCAGTTGTTTATCCTGATTTCAGCCCCTCCCAACTTCTTGGGCCAGCAGCTGTTGCTGATAATTAACCCCAACCAAACCCAGGAGAGCAGCTCAAGTTGTGGTCTACCTGGCTGGGGAACAGCTCTGTGGAAAGGGACCTAGGTGTCCCGGTGGACAAGCTGCTTGCTATGAGTGAACAGTGTGCTGTTGTGGCAAGGAAAGCGAATGGGATGCTGGGTGTATCGACAAGGGCATCACCAGCAGAGAGAGAAGTCATTATCCCATTCTACTCAGCACTTGTCAGGCCACATCGAGAATACCGTGTTCAGTTTTGGTCCCTCCTATATAAAAAAGGATGTGGAAAGTCTAGACAGGGTCCACAGAAAGGCTGCAAAGATGACCCAAGGACTGGGAAGCTGCCATATGAGGAGAGGCTGAGAGAAGTCATTTATTCATCCTTGAGAAAAGAAGACTCAGGGGAAACCTTATCACCATATTCCAGTATTTAAGTGGTGGCTACAAAGAAAATGGAGACTCCCTTTTTAAAAGGAGTCACATGGAAAAGATGAGGCATGATGGGTACAAGTTACTTCTACAGAGGTTTTCATTGGACACAAGGGGGAAATTTTTCACAAGAACAATTAGCCATTGAAATAATCTCCCCAGGGAAGTAGTGGAGTCCCCAACACTGGATGTTGTTAAGATTCAGCTGGACAAGGTGCTGGGCCTGCTTGTCTAGACAGTGCTTCTGCCAAGAAAGGATGGACCACATGATTGAGGTCCCTTCCAACCTGGTATTCTATGATTTGATTCTATGATTGTGTGAGCAGTGGATAATGGCATCCCACAACACTTTTCATATAAAGATAAAAGTGTATTAGGATGGATAAAAAAAAACCCCACAGTATTAACCATAAGTAGAAACACGTACTAATTATTCTTTGGAGTAAATATCATTGAATTAAAATTCACATGGTGTTTTTATGATTGTAGAGTTAAAAAAATATTGTTAACAGAAACTTCCAGTGAAATTTAATCTCTTTGGTTCACTTATCAACTGGCAGAGTGGGATTATTAAACCTGGATTTGAAATTTTATATTCTGAAATAAGGAAACTATGTTAATAGCACTGTAATAATACTGCTAAGGGATATGGATGATTGCAGTTCTTATACTAAAACTAGCTCCACATTTTTAAAGAATATACTTAAGAAATCCGATTGCCTAACTGTCCTTTTTCTTCCTTGAGCATCTGCCAAAATATGTCTGTCTCTTTTAAGCTTTTACTTTCTCCTAAATACAGAAATAAAGAAATGTATCTACCCAGTTCAGTAACTATCATTCCACGTGAACATTTGTTTAGGCAGCCTGTCTTCACAGCCTCTCTGTAAAGAAAATAAGTACTTAATTTGGTCAACAAATAATTACAATAGATTCCTGTATTAGAGACAAATTCTACATCGGTGGAATTCTTCACTGACATAATAGTCACCAAGAATCTAACCCTACAACCACCCTTAGCACCTTTTCACACAGCAGAATTTAACTTTTTGGAACCTTATTTAGCACGTGAAATTACTTGTTTGTCTATCACAGTACAGTGCATTGTTCTCCTCTACAATAGATCCACTTTCCTTGCGACTTACACAGATGTGCATTCTAATAGTCAAAAGCTGCTCACTAGTGACCGTGCATCTCACTTCTATGCTGCAGCTTAAATGTAACAGTGAAAACATTTTAACTCTGCATGAACAGAAGCAACATTTGCTGAAGCAAACTGATAATTTTTTTTTTAGAAATATAAATATTGCCAGCCTAGAACAGGCCTCCAGTTCTTAGTTCAGTTCACATCTGCAATGCACAACACTGCAGACGTGAAGGACAGATGCTAAACCTTTCGTACTGAATAAACCAGAAACCTATTCTACCTGATTCATAGCAAATGTGTAGGATTAAACTGGTGGCAATACCAGACTGGCAATACTGTCTGCACACGCCTGTACTTCCAACAGTGGTATTTGCTACTGGAAGGCAAAAAATGATCTCCACTGGTGAGAAACAAACATGTCCAGCAAGGTAGAAAGTAATCTGAGAGGAGGGAAAAGGTTCTCCTACATCAATTACCATCTTGGCTTAGAGTGTCCACATCCAGACTAATGGTCTAATGTCCACACCCTCTTTCAACAGGCCTGATCTTCCACAGCAGAGAGGCCACTTCACCTTCTCCTGCATGTTTCTATCCTTTGCACCTTGTAACAGTCCTACGAATTCCATCAAGAACATGACCTGGTTGAACACTAACTGATCTTACAGAAGAAAAACAAGTTTTCAGTTCCCTGCATGACTTTGGAACATGACAGTACCAGCAACAAGCAAAGCTCTGACGAGGGAAGCAGGGAGGAAGGCGGGGACAGGACTGCCTCTTCAGCAGCACCACAGACACAAACTGCTTTAAGATGCCTGAGGAACTGAATGACAGTCTGCGCTTTCTTGATTTGCATCCTTAGATTGAGAACCATGTCAAAACAAACACCTCTCCACAGAGACAGGCTTATGTGAAGAGTATGGAATTCCTTACAGCAGGATACACAATCTCTTGAGACGGACATAGAAAAATTCTGAGTGACTTCACAGATGCATTTATGTGCTTCACTGGGAGCCAGAAACCTAAATACTTGAAGGATTATATCTTTGAGTATGCCTACAGAGCATAACTGTGCGACCCTAGAGATGAACAAGCTGGCTCTGAATTACCTTGTCTGGGTACATGGTAGGCTGGAGCACATGACAAGCTAGCTCAGACATTAGAAGTACTAGCAAGGCACACAGCCTTAGAAGCCCCACAACTTGACTGACGTGGCTGGCAGAGGACTGCATTGATACCTGGTGGTATGGAGAGCTGACATTCTGCTCTTACGATTATCTGCAGTATTGAGCAATGCAGACGGACCTTGTGATCTGATCTGAAGAGTGTTGCAAGAACTCTGATACTCAAAGGAGCCTGGTTTCCAACACTACTCTCAATTCATTTGCCCGTTTCCTGTCTCTACTAACACAAGAATATAAGTAGAGACAGAGTGACATAGAGGAGAACAATTGCAAAGAAGGGAAATAAAGGGGAAATGCTGAGAGTACAGAGACTAACAATGAAAAAATAAAAGAACAATTGTAAAAGGAATAGAGAACATCCTTTTCTACACATAAAAGCACCTATCATTAGATAATGAAACCCAGTACAGCCTTCAGCAGATTGGGTTGAGACATTGGGGTGGGCTGTTCCTATCATGTTGCTTAAAAAATGGAGAAAGAAGAAAGGGAAACAAAAATAAATAAAATAGAATAGGATGTTTTGGAGAAATACCTGTCTCCACATGATTGAACACCAAGTTTTTGATATACTTGTGTATTTTGTTTCATAAATGTGACTCTTCTCTCATCTTTCCTAAAACTTAGGCAGGAAATAAACAAGCCAAAATAAACCTTTAAGCCCCACTCGCAAACTTAACCACGCAGAGAATTTTTGAGTTTTTCTAAGCAGTGAACTTCCTTTGCTATTCACAACCCTCTCCCCTTCTGCTAATCCTCCGCCTCCATGTTGGCTTGAGATTTTGGTCTGGCCTCAACAAAACAAAGTTCTTATATGGAAGCAGCCCATTATGCAGACTCAAGACTTCTAGCCAATAAACCATAGAGTAAGGAGGAAAAAAAGGCTTTGACAAGTAGAGGATTACCTTGGTAACACAGCCAGCGGGACAGTGACCATGGAGTGCCCTGACACAGGAACAGGAAAGCTATAAAAAGGCAATGTTTGAGTCATTCACACTTTTCAGCCCCGTTAACCAGCTGAGTCTTGGAGGCAGCTGCCTACACCAAGACCTGACTGAGCCATGAGGGCAAATTGCCTTCAGAAATCAAAAAGGTCAGAAAGAACTCACAGGGAAGGTGAAGACTGCACCGTAAGGGTCGGAGTGACAGAGAGGTTCCACCTACACCCACCCATACAACCCGCTTCCTCTTCTGCTTTAACGTAAACTGGTGCTAATATGCTTCAAAATGCTGTGCAAAGCTGTGTGCTGTGGCCAAATTCTTTTCATCTACTATATGCTTTTGAAAAAGAAATCTGTTTTAAAAGCTCACACATCTATAGCTATAGAGTAACTGGACTCCCACATCACAGAATCATCAAACCATAGAATTGTCAGGGTTGGAAGGGACCTTAAAGACCACCTAGTTCCAACTCCCCTGCCATGGGCAGGGACACCTCCCACTATGGCAGGTTGCTCAGAGCCCCATCCAGCCTGGTCTTAAAAACTTCCAAGGATAGGGCTTCCACCACCTCTCTGTATTCCACGACCTCATCAGTATTGCCTGAGTTGCTCCTGAGGAACGTGGTACCACGAAGTGGCAGTGGCTGTACAAACCTTCATCCCATTTGGTTCAGTACACCGTTGAACTGCATCCAGTCCTTGAGAGGGGAATTTCAGAAGGAGGTTTAGACAAACTATAATATGAATCTAAGGACAGTCTGTGGACACTGGGACAAGAAGTTGGACTATGAATTGAACTCTCAGGTGGAGTTTACTATGCAGAAGATCCTGACTTTAAGAGGTTAGGTGCAATACTCAGTTCTTAAAACACCTAAAAAAAAAAATAAAATCTAATAGTTCTCCATGAGTAACCTGGTGATTTGAGGAGGGCTATCAGTAGGAAGGATGAAAAATAGTGGGTGATTCACATTTGTTTGTTCTAGTAAACATTAGGACTAGAATTGCTTGATGTGAAGGGTAATTTATTCCAAGATGAGTAAGCAATGAAAATGCTTTACAGCTGTTTTAGACAGCCATACATAAAATACCTATATTCAAATAATTTATCTTGTGTTATTCATAAGAACCTGCTTTTGTTCACTAAATAACTTTTACTGTCAAGGTAGGGGAGTTTCTTAAAATGCTTAGTGAAAGTGAAGATTTTAAGAACCCTACAGAAAAAGGGAGCCCAAGCCACAGCAAAAGATTGCCAAGTTACTTCTGTATAGCCAAAGATTTTTCCACAAATCACTCTGTATTCACACAGCTCTTCAGTGCCTCCTAATAAAAGTCTCCTCAGAGAGTTCTGGATGTGATCAAAGCCTCTGAGCTCACTGCTACTGGGATGCTGGTTCATGTAGGGTCATACTGCAAGCCCAGGGAAACCATATGATTTTAAATCAGGTCCTTAGAGCAGATCTTACGCTCTGAATTCTCTCTCCATCATATTTCCCTACAAATGACTGCAGACTTCTACATATAGCAAAGTAATACCTGTATAAGACATTGAGATTTACTGTAAGTAGGATTAATTTACATAAATGACCCACCTTTTTAGGAATAAAACCCTAACTTTTAAAAAAAATTTTAAGTGCTGTTCCTTTTAAAGAATACATTTATCTCACATCTTGCAGAAAGAAAAAACCAAACCAAACGAAACGAAACTTCTATTCACTAAATCCATTTAACTTGTTATTTCTATTCATTGTATTACACTGACATTAGTAATACCAGCTTACAAGAGCAGAGAAGTATTAAGCATCTTTATGATGCAGGTGGCCAAGAAGGCCAGTGGCATCCTGGCTTGTATTAGAAACACTGTGGCCAGCAGGAATAGAGAGGTGATCACCCCCCTGTACTCGGCACCAGTGAGGCCACACCTTGAATACTGCATTCAATTCTGGGCCCCTCACTATAAAAAGGACATAGAAGTGCTGGAGCATGTCCAGAAAAGGGCAACAAGGCTCATGAAGGGCCTGGAGAACAAGTCCTATAAGGAGCAGCTGAGGGAGCTGGGGCTGTTTAGTCTGGAGAGGAGGAGGCTGAGGGGAGACCTTCTCACTCTCTACAACTACCTGAAAGGTGGTTGGAGCAAGGAGGAAGACAGCATCTTCTCCCTGATGATGTGTGACAGGAGAGAATGGCTGCAAGCTGCACCAGGGGAGGTTTAGGCTGGATATTAGGAAACATTTCTTCACAGAAAGGGTTATCAAACATTGGAATGGTCTGCCCAGGGCAGTGGTGGAGTTGCCATCTCTGGAGGTATTTAAATGGCATGTGGACCTGGTCCAACCAAAGACATTCTGTGATTCTGTGATCTTTATATTAAACTAATGCACATTTGCTCCCCCTGCAACACTGAATTTCTATCTCAAATTCCAACAGTTCTTCAAAAAAAGTTCTTGAACTTAGATCTAACCACGACTTTGCAAGCTTCTGCTTCTGCAAGTAGGGGTCATCCTTTCATTGAAAGTATCCTATTTACAATTCCTCATGCTTGGAAGCTGCAATTAACCTTACTCCTGTATTTCCATGTAGCGTTTTTTCTCTGAAAGAGAATGTTTTATTCCACAATATCAACCCTTGCTACCTTCAGATGTAACTTTTTATATTTTGTCCTACAAAGAGTCAAAGCTGTAGGGTTTTTTGCACTCTTTTGGTGTGGTTGGCTTTTTAATGAGACTATTTCCCTGATAGTTTCACTACAATAGCAATACTGCCAAGTATCATCTCTATGTGTCTTTCTCCTTCATTAAGCTTTAAATTATCTAACTATTCCTCATTTTGATTAAGGGTTTTTCACTCTTGTTCCTACAGATGCAACACTATTTTCCTGCACTGAACAGAATCTTTCAGTTATCTGATCTACAGATACAACCAGCCCAAAGCTTGTATAATTTCACTGTCATCCTGGATGACAACAGTCTCCCCTTGCCCTTGTTAAGTCTACAAGCTCCTACACTTCTCCATTTTCCAACTCCATAATTAACACATTAATCAGGACTGTTTTCAAACAAATCCCTGTAGGAGCACAGTTGACATTTGCCTCAGCAATTAATATTAAGGTTCACTATTAACCTTTCTGAACATTCCCACAAACCTCTAGGTGCACACATTGTCCTGTTGTTGGCATCTGCATTTGTCAATCTGTTCATCAATTGCCGCTGAGAAATTCCTAAAAGTCTTAGAGGAATCTGTCATCTAACCTTGTGTTGATTAAATATGCTGTTTCTTAAAATATGTTAAAGAAAGTTGTTCTGTCCTTAGTAAATACAGTCAGAATAGGCCTCATATTCTGCTGGAAACCACATGTACCATTCACAGAATCACAGAATTTTCTAGGCTGGGAAAGACTTTTAAGATCATCTAGTCCAATCATCAACCTAACACTGACCAGACCTCAACTAAACTGTATCTCTAATTCCATAGTTATTTACCACTATTCCATTAATCCAAAAAAAAGGACAAAGTAAAAATCTGGACTGATGGAAATACATTTGAAGAGTAAGAACTAAATTGCCTAATTCTGCTTGATCTCTTATTAGCTTTTTTCTGAAGCTTTTCCTGATGTTACTCTTCTGCTGATGGATGTTTTAAATAAAGCATGCTGCAAAGACAGCCATCCGTGCTGATATCCAATAACTTTTCTCTTCCCCAGCTGTGTGTCCACAAGATTTACTGTAGTTTTATTAGTTCAGAAATACTGAAATACAATGTGGCATAAGAATCACATATTCTCAGATGAATCAATTTAATTAAAGATAATAAAGGTCTGTGTTTCCTATTCGTATCAGTCCTTTATTCAAAAAGAAGTAATGCAGACAGAGAACACACACAATTTCTGATGTAAAAGATGACATCTACAGCCATAACAATGCTGATGACATGTTTAATGAAAATAATTCTTAAAAAAAAAAAAAAAAGGAGCTGTTTCTCCCAAGACCTACACACAACTTTGGAAAAAATGTAATACAAAGAGAGAGATCAGACCCCCTAACACCTGTCATCTCTCTTTAATCTATTATATGTTTGGACTAATTTTGATTTTTCTTTATTTTTCTTTTATATGTGGAGTACTGAAGACATTTCAGAAAATCAGGTATAATAAACTTGCGCTTTTGCTTAAAATTTGAAGACAAAAACGATCTCAGAGTAATGCTGTCAACTCAACATTAACCTCTTACACAACAATGGAAAAAGTAGGCACTTGAATCTATTAAAGTACTACACGGGAGTTACAAAATTACTGCTGGTATCACAGATTTATAGATTTTTAATTAAAAGAACTTTACAGACCATAAAAATAAATATTCAAAAGTTATTGTAACAGACTCCTCAATCCAGGCCAAGGCACACTAAAATCCATGGAGTGAAAGCTGAAATTAAACAAGATCTTAATAGAAATAAACAGCTTCTAACATATTTTTAAATAGGGAAAATATTTATGTGGAACAATTTACAAGGATCTGAGATGGATTTTCCATCACTGCTCATTTTAAATTCAGAACTTCACTGCCTCGGAGGCAAGAATTAATTTAAATAGGACTGACTGTATTAAAAAATGTATGTTATGCAGGTGGTTACACTAATTGCACCTCTTCCTTCCCACGTGCCATTCTCTCAAAGTATGAAAACACTGCTTAAATAAAGTTTCGTAGAGGGAATACTTGGTTCAAGGAAAATATGAAACTATTACTGCACTGCACCTGGAGAATCTTGCTACTTAACCTCAAATGGATCACAAGACATAAAAAAAAAAAATAGAAAAAAAAATCGACAAAACAAAATCAAAGGACAGAATCTGGCTTTGTTTCAGAAAACGCTGTACAGCCATGTGAAAACTCTGAAGGTCGTTTTATGGTACCCAACAAATAACCAGGTTTCCAGAGAAGACGATTCACAAGCTCCGGCACTAAGTAACTTCAGCTTTTATCAAACTGAATTCCAGAACCCTTGAACTCTAGCAGTGAGCACTGTATACAATCTACAGCACTACTTTCCATTAAGATAAGAAGCATATAGATATAGGAGTTCCCACTAATTACAAACGTGCCAGTACTGGTCAGACAGCCCAGTGACATCTAGAGATTTATGCTCCATAGCAATATATGTTTTGGGCCCCTCACTCCAAGAAGAACATTGAGGTACTGGAGTGTGTCTAAAGAAGGGCAACGAAGCTAGTGAAGGGTCTAGAGCACAAGTCTCATGAGGAGCAGCTGAGGGAACTGGGGTTATTCAGCCTGAAGAAAAGAAGGCTCCCAGGAGACATTCTCGCTCTCTACAACTCTATACAACAAAGGAGGTTGGAGCCAGGTGGGGTCCACCTCTTATCCCAAGGAACAAGTGACAGGACAAGAAGAAACGGCCTCAAGTTGTGCCAGGGGAGGTTTAGGTTGGCCATGAGAGAGAATTTCTTCCCTTCCCTGCAAGGGTTGTCAAGGTCTGGCTCAGGCTGCGCAGGGTAGTGGTGGAGTCCCCATCCCTGGAGGGGTTTCACATCTATGTAGATGTGGTGCTGAGGGACATGGTTTAGTGGTGACCTGGCAGTGTTGGGTTAACGGTTCGACCTGAAGATCTGAAAGGTCTCTTCCAAATGATTCTATGATTATATGGTAATTTACATGGCTGGAAAGCCACTGGAACTGACTGGTACAATCCACTATTTCTTTAATACACATAAAATACAGAATATTATTGGCTGTGAAGAATGAACATGCTGGGGTTTGTTTGTTTTAAGCAATGTTTCTCCAACTTTAGCTAAAGCGATTACTTACAGAAGCGAGAGACACAAAGATAACAATCTAGTGACACATGATATGTACATTATACATAAACAGCAGTAGCATAAAGAGTTGCTTGGACTGTAGCAAATTTCCTAACCATACCACTATTTTAAAGTTTCCTCCTTTATATCTGACTATGAAAAAAGCCAGTTTTCAAGACAGCAATTTTTTTTTTTACTTGGCTCACATCCATGTCTTTCATAAATTTTGTGTATGTTGCTTCCAGCCATCACAACAATCCATGAATGTTCTTGGGTTTTACCAGAGTCCTCACAACAGAATTAAAGAAAATGAAGATGATTCAATAACGGCAGTGTCATCATCATTTCTCTTCATTCCACAGGCATGGAAAGTATCCAATATTACTGTTTGTCCCTGATTGTGGTGTGTTCATTCTTTAAGCCCTAGTAGCTTTTGTTTTGCATATTGTATTCAAATATCTAGTCAATAGGTGATTCTCCTGCTCTCACTAATCCACAGCACCCTATCACTTGTTCTGATGCCATGTACAAAGCCCTCTAAGCTTGTCCCTTGTGGCTATTTTGATGTTACTCAGTTGGCTTTTCCTACATGTTTACATTCCACTCTTTAAATTCCCTATTTGTCTTCACATAATTTCACTGTGCCATACTAATTTTTTTATTATTATTTCTTATCACCGCAGCTCCAGCTTTCTAATATCTGAAAGTAGACTAGAGGTGGCTGTTTCTCATCTACTCAGCAATTCTATTAATACTCTAGCTTGCAACACGGTACCTAATGTATTATCATCAGTCTGTATTTTTTGCTTCTGTGCAGTACTAAGAGCTAATTTCCCACACATACCTCATCCACGAAGGAATCAACCATCCCAAAGACAAATGAGAAGCAACTACTCCTATTATTTCCCTATTCATATATTTCACGACTTCTTCATCCCTTTTTGTCCACAACGTAATTTGTGTTGTCCTCTTAGTATTGATTTGGAGTCTAAGTCAACATTACCTGCAACACTTGCAGAACATAAATGGCCTTTGAATAATATTCTGCTTTTCAAAGGCCCAAAATCATATTTTGAAAAACAATTATTTCCTGAGACCTGTTATTAACCAACAACTGAAATATGACAGGAAAAAGCAACAAAGAAAAAAAAACACACAGTGGCAAAACAAATTTGCAATTTTCTGGTTTTCATTGGTGAATTGTATAGCCTATGGAGATGTTACCTATGCTAGCTACTGGTTTCCTATGATATGACCACAGTTCCAATGATATGACAGTTCTAATAAAATTAGTGGCCAGTCTAGACTACACCTGCAATTGCTAACAGATTGAGAGATCTTCCCAGATTTATCCCTGTGACTGTAATTGGGCCCTATATCAACCACTGATTCGAGCCAGATCTACCTTTCTTTCAATTAAATGAACCAAAAATACTATAAGGGCTTTGAATTAGTAAAACCAGCTTTTATTAGAATGCAGTTTGGACATCACACAAAAAGAAAATTCAGTGAGAGAGATACAAAATGAAAGGGATTTATGAACAATTCTATCTCCTTTCTACTGCATCCTTCCAGGGAAGACCTTTTCCTTTCGTCTTGCTCTCAGGTCTAGCATTTCATGGAGGTTTTTTGGGTAGCAACATATTTTACTATGTCTTTGATAGCCTGAAAAAGTCCATTTCCAAAACTGATATACCACCTTCCTGGGTGCCTATTCATTACTTCTTAAGAAGGCATCAGGTTTCTGCTAATGGCACAGGTTCCAGACTTGCTTCTGTGTCTCACGCCACCTTCCTGGTCCTTCAACATTCTTACATTTCAAACAAACTATAGATACTCCAAGCTTTATTATTTTTCTTTACTTTCATGTCCTTTCCCTCTCTTCTTATGTTTCTGAGAAACTTATGTTACTGACAATAAATTAACTGATTTCAGGACTGAATACAACATCTACTGAAGTGTAAAATGCCAACCCACGTAATCCGATCATTTAGCTATTTCTCACTTTTTCCTTGCTTCCAGCCAAACAAGAACCATAGAGCAGAACTGCTTTGAGGTTCATAAAAAGGCTATGAAAAAGACAGATGAAATTTAAATTTGACAGATAAAAAGTGATAAAAAACATGAAGAAGGACCCTGATCCTGATTATGTATGTAACAGTGGGCTCTGAATTGGTTATTAATACCCAGGAATGCAATCTGTAAATTATAATACTTTTATGTAAATGCCAGCTTAACACAGAGTAGCAACCAAAAACAAAGTGAGGAATTATTCTGAGAGGGAAAGAAAACAAAACAGAAAACACCATTATGCCATTATAAATCCATATCATGAATACTATTTGGCCATCACTTTTCTGCAAAGAATATTGCAGCACTGAGAAATACAGTGGTAAAAAGGATGATCAAGGACTTCAAGGAACAATTAAGTAGATTAAAAATCTTCGTTATACAGAAGAAAAGACTGAGGAGGAATACAGTACAGCCAACAAAACCTGAAGTATCATGGATAAAGTGAAACAATCTTTTTATTTTGTCTTTTTCAATGAAGAAGGAAAAAAAAAAAATGTCAACCAGAAAACCTACATGTTAAGTTATCAGCAAAGGCTTTTGAACTCCCTCTCATAGGGTACTACAGATGCCTAGACATCTACATCAGCTCACACATTAACTCAATACATTCACGAAAGGGAAAGAAAAAACATCAAACAAATAAAACAAAACAACCAAACAAAAAAATTCCTAACAGATTGACCTGAACCACTGAGCTGCAGGCTGCCTGAGGACTGGAGTTTAGTCCAGCAAAGTATAATAAGAATAAAATATTGGGCCAACTTTTTTGGAGTGAGATAAATCTACTCCTTTTTCTCTTCTTGTGTGACAAATTAATCAGGGGATGCAGTGCCAAGCTATTACAACAGGAATAGTTCTGCCTTGACAAGGCAGATCAGGAATCAAGTAGCCCAGAAGATTGTGAGGGTAAACACAGAGATGACAGTTCCAATTCGCCTTTCAAGCACAAGCAGCTTCATTTACTAAAAGAGGCGCACAGAGGAATCATCCAGCTTAGCGCACAGGCACTTGAGAGAATGACTTCATATCATAGATCTAGAATGTTCCTGGAAGTGAGGAATGAGTACTGAGAATGACAGGCACAGAGAATAGCTCAAGTGTGGAACTGGTGGTGACACTTTCTTCTTGGGTATCTAAAAGGTAGCATTAGAGTGGTACACTGCTCTCAATGCCTCTCACACCACTAGAAATCAAGAGGGAGTTTCAGACAACACTCTACAGGCCATTGGTGCCAAAAGAAACAGAAAACACATCAGAGACAACATATATGTAGACATATAAATAGACATGACCTATTTATGAAGCAAAATGAGGAGCCTTTTCTTTGTCTTGTCTATAGAGGTAACACACACCCCCTTCTCTCCTCTGTGCCTCATTTCAGCAACAAAATATGAAGACCGCTTGTTAGTTCACTTATCAGGTTGATCAGCTCCTTACTATCATTTTAGTTTGGTGGCAAAATGGCACATTCTGTTAAATATTCACACGTTTTTCCTGCACTTCTTACCTTAGCTACTCACAGCCTTTAAAGAACCCTCAATAGTTCAAAGATTCTCAAAAGATGAAATCTATGTTTAAATATTTTATGCTACGATGATCTTGCACAATTACTTAATGGTAAGATACTAGCTAATGAGAAAATTCAACAGAAAGTGAGAATCCTATTTCTTTAGATAAATTATTTAACAGCATTTAGTCACTTCCTTAGACCACAAAAAAGAACTTAAACATTCATACCAGCAATTAATTTTTTTTAACATAATACAGGAAAACCCTTCTGAAACCAGATATTATTAAGACAATACTTCCCTTTTGAAACACTTTTTTTTTTTTCATTTCAGTATGTTGTGGATAGAATCACAGAATCATGGAATGCGTTGGGTTGGAAGAGACCTTTAAAGGCCATCTACTCCAACCTCCCTGCACTGACCAGGGATATGTGCAACTATTTTCAAACACTGACCCAGGTTGCCCAGATAGGTGGTAGAAGCCCCATCCCTTGAAACATTCCAGGTCACATTGGACAGGGCTCTGAGCAACCTGCTCTAGTTGCAGATGTCCCTGCTTAGTGCATAAGTTTATAGACTAGATGATCTTTAAAGGTCCCTTTCAACTGAAAGCATTCTATGATTCTATGATCTCACAAATCAAAATGGATGCCTTCGCAATAAATATTCCACTTTATTTCTGGATGACTCTTGCAATTGTCTTTCATTTATCATCTACTATAACATCAGTATGAAAGACACTGCTTTGCTCCAAATATAATTTATCCAATTAACCCTCTGATTTCTTTTTAAAGAAACTGTTTCAAAAGTACATGCCTTTTTCTATAATGCTAAGAACTCCCAACATATAAAATACACCAGAATCAAAAAGATATCACTAAACTACTACACTTCTAATATTTCCAGCACAAAGCAAGCGTTCTTAAACTCTCACAGTGGAGGAAAAATTAATAATCTACGAGGTCATACTATGAAGCCCTATTAAATTATCCCCAGCTTTCCTGTTCCTATTTTCTTTCATTCCATTAAAGTACTTACATGTTTAATTGCTACTAAGAAAAAAAACAGCTTGTGCAATGCCCAGATAACTTACCAGATAACTCCAGCTTTGTTACAAAATGACTGTAGTATAAATGCCAGAAAAACTACAGCAAAATAAATCCTTCCACCCATTTCTTCATATTTATCTCTTTTGTTATCCCTCCCTTATGTTATCTCTAGTGCCATCTATGACATCAAAACTTTCCAAAAGCAGTAGCATCAGAAATTTACCAGTTCTTAACCCATTTTGTTCATCATATTCTCCCATCAGAACCACTTCTTCACTTTCCCCTAGATGCTCATTGCAAATTTGAGCTATTTAACCTTCCACAACTTTGAAATTCTTTCTTGTATCAGAGCTAGATATAAATTTGGGAACAACACCACACAGTTGGCATTGTGAGGAAACTTCTCTGGTAACCATTAATGCAATTCTGGGAGAAAAAACCTCATTCTACATAATTTCCCTAGTTTATTGCAAGTAAACAAAGCAAATTAAACTATCAGCTGAAGATAAATCTCAGCTATGTAAGCCTTGTAACATCACAACAAAGAGCACATTTAATCAAATCCATACATTAATCTAACCTATTAACATATGCAAAATTCAAGCCATGTTATACACTATATTACTGAATGGTACAAAACGTTAATCCCAGAAATCTACCATTATCTTGCCTACCTCTATGTAGCCAAATTTATTTACAACAACACAGGTTTGAAAACTGTAACTACATGGGGTAATTTTAGGTAGTATTTGCTAAAAATTAAAATACTGGAAATAACATTTATGGGCCAGAGGTTTTTCCAGGAATATCACAGAAATACATATGTGTGCATTATTTCAAACTGAGTTAGACAACTCAACTTTCTCTTTTTTCTATCATAGTAATAATAAAAAGTAAAAATTACAAAGCAACACTCAGTCTGGTTATCAAAATGATTTT
>WTSP01002121.1:0-75201 GCA_025331215.1 Actenoides lindsayi
GGGGGGGGATGGGGCACGTCCTTCAGTGGGAAGAGAGAGGGGCCCAAACACTTCCTCCCCTTGTTTTTCCTTCAGGAATCCATCATTGGGATCAAGTAGTGAGCTGGACTAAGAGCTGTGATTGTGCTTAACGTGCTGTGCAAATAGCTCATTCTGTGCTTGAATTTCATGCCAGTGACATATTTCCCAGAAACCATGGAGGAGGTCAGTCTTTCAGTTCCATTGTGTTATTCAGGTAGTGTCCTGGATAAACTTTTTACCTATAGTGAATATATTCTGTATTTATGATATATCTGAGAGCTTTTTTAGTTGTAAAAAGGGGATACAACTTCATGAAGAAAATTATTAGAAAAAGGCCATCTTAATCTTAACAAGTAGTTCTGGAGTGTGCCCCATTGCAAAGAAGAATTTTGTTCTGACTTCCTACATTAGCAAAGGAAGCTTTTGCCTCTAACAACAGTCCTTTGAAATCAACCTTGATAGATTCTGTGGAGTGAAGGCTGATTTCAGCTTGCAGCTGTGGGTCCAAGTGTGTCAACCCACACATGCCATGTATGTTTTAAGCAAGTAATTTCATGCATAATGTCGTCTAACTTCCATGTCAATCTGAATAGTTAAAAAAAAATAAATTTGTGGTATTATGTATTCAGTGGGCTGATGAAACAATTCATAGCATGGGATCTACTATAAAAACATTCAACGTTTGACACGAAAACAGAAGAGGCTGCCCAAACACATGCTATGTTTTTGTGTATCACGTACCCCTTCAAATTATTAAACAGGAACATAGCTTAAGTAGTTGTAAAGTCTTTTATTTTGAGACTGGAATGCCATTCCAGGACAGGTAGGACAGGAGTGAGGCCATGAGAGTGGACCTCTGAAGGATTTTTTCCTAGGCAAGAAAGGGGCTGTGATAAAGCTCTCTCTGATCTTCTGGATGTGACTGTAAAAGACCAGTGAAGAAGGAGAAGACTTACATTAAGGTGCAGCAGACACTCTGTTTCCATTGATATTCTGTGCAAGTCTGTTGTGTGTAGAGCAGGATTAGTCTCACATGAGAAATAAGATGATCTCAGTATAGACTGAGAGATGGGAAATACCTGTTCAGCAAAATAAATGACAACAGGACAACTACATAGTACACAACACCAATAAGGAAACTCCCAAATAAACACTTCAAAAGGGCAGAATTTCCTTAAGTAGGAGTTCTTTGCCTTTCCAGAACAAATGTACCATAACCACTACCAAAGAAGTGTTCTAAGAAGTCCTATATAAATAGAACCATTTAGAATTGACTTGGTAAAGCATGAAAAAGCATCTCACAGGAAATCTACTGACATGTTTTATTAGTGCAAATAGCTACACATTTTCTCTGTGTATATCATACGCTCAGTATCTCAGGAGGAAAGTAAGATACATGGATATAAAACTTAACTGGTAATTCTGACTCTCATCATTCAGTTAATTTCTTGTAGAAGTTTCTTTCTTAAAAAAGTCATGGACTGCATCAGATCACCCTTATTATGTTATTCTATTGATGTACCATTATTATTTAGAGATAGGATAACAGTAGATTGAAATCAAGGTTTCTCTTTCCAAACTGCTGATATATAACACAATTTGGCACATCAACTAACTTCCTTGGTTTTCTTAAAATTCTGTCATGCAATTATAATAAGCACTTCCTTTTATCTCTGAATCTATATGAATTCATCACTGTGTAGTTTTATAACCAATGTTTTTCTCCTAAAGATTCAGGTTTCCTTGTTCTGCAGAATCCATTTAATAAAAGCACACCCATAAAAGCTGCAGTGTTGGAAGGTGATGGTTTTTGGAGCTGCTGCTGTATGCTCCTGAGGATACTGCGTATCTTGAAAAAAAATGGTGGTTTCAAGACAAACCTAAATGTCTTACAACAGCTTATTCTGTACTTTTCCTCTATTCTACTTTTTGAACATGTTAAATTTTAATTTATACGTAGGCTCAGACCAGTACTTTTCTACCAAGTGTGTACGGCTGCTGTGGGCAGTGAACATGGTGTTCAGATGTCACAGCAATATCCATTTGATGCATCCCAATGCCTGGATCAAAGGATCCAAATGATCACACTAATGTATGTATTACAGTTTCTAAATATGTTACTTAAAGCAATACTGAAAAATCTAAACCAATGGGATCTTTGTTCTCTTAAACTTTATAGCTATTCTTTACATAGTGGCTTATACCTAAGACTCTTGTGCAGCTATTCATGTTCTTGAGTATTTCTATGAAACCAATACAAATTAAAATCCTTCACTTGAATATATCGGAGTGGGATATTTTAGAGTTATTTAGCATAGCTAACTTGTATATATGGAAAATAACAATAAAAATACTGAAATTTAAACTTAATGAACTGTTCAGTGGGAATTTGTAAAACAAGGACTCTCCTTTGGAAAGTTTGACACTTGAAAGAATAAAAGGCGTTTTACTTGGGAACTGAAACCTCCACTAGATGGGATATTCCAGCTTTTTGGACTATTGGATGGACAAGACAAGCTTCTATATCTTTTCTACCCCTATGTGTCTGATCACTGTCACTGCTATAATTAAGCAGCAAGAAGTTTAGTTTATAGGTATGCAAGAATAAGAAGCAGATACATGAAATTACATTTACACAGCAGTTATAGGCTAATTCTCACAGGGCTATTAAGGAAGCACGGAAATAAATGCCTGGGAGCTGGCAAAATGATGGTAGCAAAAGTGCGATTCCACTTGCTTAACACAGGAATAGGACTTCTGATTTCTTTTTTTTTTTTCAATCTCTTTGTGTTAACTCAAATGTTAATATATACTGTGGAGTAACCTTTTTGAAAATGTGGTCTTGTTTTTGTCTACAAAGACAGATATTTCCTGAGTGGCAGAAGACAAAATATGGCTCTCTGATAGCTGTTTGATTAAAAAAAAAACCCCAAACAGTTTCCACACAAATTCATGATAATGTTTAAAGCTTTTTGTAATTGTCTGAGGATCTTAGTATTACTTATAATTCACACATGAGACTGGAAAAAGTTGTTTACTTTTTACTTATTGGTCATATTCATCCAAATTAATGACTTCTCCATGTTTATTATCTAAAAAAATATATTTGCATTGTAAAATACAAATATTTCATTTAAATAAATTTCTCCTGAAATTAACTTCATGAACCTCTGTCATATTCTTATCCATGTTATCAGTTCTTTTTTTTTTTTTCCAAGAGAAGATTTAATCAACAAATCCACATTCTTTCTCCTTTCATCCACTGTCCCACTTTCCCCTCTCTCTCCCAACCCATTATCAGATTTTCATTTTAACCATCCTCCTTTACCCGTAATCCTGTAATTTTCTACTTGTTTGGGGTTTTTTTCTCTTGTTCTTTGTTTTTCTTAACTCTTCATGACCATCCCAACATACATAGAAGGATGTCTGTCTCATCCATATTTTTTAAAATCCTACAGCCTGTGACATTATTGCTCATACTGTGACTCTGAAACATTTTCCTCCCTTGACTCTCAACCTTTTCTTGTTTTCTTTCCAAATCATGGCCAATTCCTTAACCTTTCTTTCAACCATGGGAGATCTTTGTCCTAGCTTTCTCTTTCAACAGATATCTTACCAGGCTTTATTTTTGCCTCTTATCATTCTACTCATGTTTTTTTTAGGTGGTTCCTTGTGATTGCATCAATGCAACTGTCATCTCTACAATACAAGTTCTCTACTTTTCATTACACATACCTAGTTTCCCCTTGAATCTAAAACAATGAAGTCACCTTCCTGAATTCTTTCTGTGATTTTATCAGCCTGTCTTTGTATCCTTTCCTGGCATTCCCCTTTACTGCCATTCTGAGTACATATTAGGGGCATTCTTTGGTCACTCATAAGATTATAATCTCATCTTGTAACCGAATGTGAAGTTTGTTGAAGATGTCATTTTCAGTTGCCCATACCTCTCTCTCAGCAGTTCCTTTGTACACATCTCTTGGCATTTCTTCTAGAGAACTATCTCCAAAATAAACTATGAAAAAACCCATACAGCCCTCGTTCAAAGTTATCTCAAATCCCACTGCTTTCATTGGTGCATTCAGGAAACAGAATTGGCATTGGTCTGCAGTATTTTCAGTGGGGAGTGCTTTTCTTCATTTATTTCTAGACTTGTAAATATGTTGTGTGCTACATTTCACAGTATAGATATCTAGTCTATACAAACTACATACTCTTAACTTCACTCTTGCTCCCTCTTCTTGTTTTTTACTTCAGTTTGTCTTAGAAATATTACAAGCTCTTTTGCTTTAAGAATTGCCTTTTTGGATGTGCACAGGAACCAGTACAATATCCCATGACACAACAAATCATGTTAATTTATTTTTTTTTTAGTTCTACTCACGTGACACTGATCAGATTTTCAAAACCACTATTTTCCCCAGACACCTGTAGCAGCATATGCACAACAGTAAGACTCAGCTCTAAATAATGTGATAGTAAAACAGTAATTAAGTTCAGAGACCTCCAATGGTTTGAGGCATTAGTATTGTGGCAAAAATGCATAAAAATAATGTGTAAAAATGTAGTTTGAAAACCAAACCTGTGTAGTATTGCACACTTCAGTCCAATCAAAATCTTTTCACAATCAGAATTTCAGCCCTATTTTTAGGATAGTAAGGCAGATAGAGATTCCCACTGCTGCCACTCAGATCTGTTTATATCAGGAGAGGAAAGGGGGTGGAGAAGTATGTATGTTCCACGTGTATACATACTATGCCAGACATAATAGAATCACAATTAACCACTAGGTCACTCAGGTGCTATGACAGTAAATGGGGAAAACAGTTGAATTTAAGATGGTTAGGGAATATTTTAAATTTAATTTCTTAAAGATGTGAAACTCCCAGGCCATTTCACACCAGCATATTCTAATTTTATATCAAACAAACAAAGAAACAAACAAAATACAAAACTCAAGCCCACTGGATTGCGTAACTTATAAATCACTTCAAGAGAGTTCAGTGTGAAAGGTGATATGAAAGTGCAAGCTGTTAACCACCGTCACAGCTGACTGAGCATTTTGTTTATTCCCTAACCAGATTCTGCTTCAGGAGTCTGTACCGCAAGTAATTAGCCATAACGCCTTATAATTGTATAAACAGAATATGTAATAGATCCGTATGATATATAATTAATTCTGCCCTTAAGGAAAGCTTTTGTAAGTCAATCTGTGTGCTGTTTGAGAACTGCCTCTTTATGTTCTCCCTTATAAAGCAGGTATATTTCCCGGCCAGAAGAGCTTGAGGAACATTCTAGAAAATACCTTTTGTTAAGGCCAGACAAGTGTTTTCTTTCAGGACTGACTACTGCTAGCCCCATTTCCAAAGCTGTGATGATTGCATCTGCCTCTGGTCCTTCCTTTATGTAGCCTGCAGTGAGGAAAGGGGCTTTCGTACAGAAATCCTGTCTGTTTTTAAAAGACCGAGCTCACTTGCTGTTATCATGCAGTAGTTATTTGTTTAATCTTGAGTTTTGCCAGCCTTTTCTGTATTTTTTGTGTGTATTACATTCCAGGCTCAACTACATCATTTCTACTGGACCTGCAAGACCAGAACAAAACCCCAAACAAACACAAATATTTTGCTTCTGGATTATGACCCGTAAATAAGCACAGCCTGATGTGGTTAGAGGATTGCCATTCTCTCATCTGGTGTTTGATGTGTTTGCCCTTCCCATGAAAAAAAAAAAGACACACAGGAGATCAGGACACCTGGGGGATCAGACATCTGATTTCATCAGATGAGGACATGCTTCCTTGAAGTGACAGAACAGGCAACACCCATCTTTAAGACCTGTTCAGTCAAAGGTGTGGAAGTGCCATGTCATTCTCATGTGGAGACCGGAGCTTTCTTTGTCCCAGGCTGTGGCTGGTAGAGAAATCTTGAAACACCAGGCTTAGCAGAGCTGATTCAGTCTCGTGATAACTCCACTAGACTGTTTTCAGAGAAAACCTGTCATTGTAAGATTCTAATTAGAGCCAGCAGCCATCCAAGTACCCCAAATTGGACAACTCCCATCTATCTAGTACCCTGCTCATGGTTTAGTTGGACATCCATTTCCAAAGACTACTCTGCCTTGGGGCATTAGATCACACTTTGGACATCTTAAATGATGAAAGAAGTTAATATGAGGATAAGTTGTTTGCTGAAAGAAAGGAAGAAAAAAGAAGAAAGAGAAGAAAAGAAAGAAAGCGAGTAAAGAGCAGAAGCCTCCTTGATCTAGACACCACTCAGCTGAACAGGAGGCACAGGTTCACATTACACTGCTTTGGAATGATAATCACACCCTTCCTCAAGTCTGACACACCACTGGGAGGATTATCTTTTCATGGTAGCCTAGATCCTTCTCACTGATAAAGCTGCTCTGAGAGGTATTTGGCAGAACTGTTGCCATATAAACAGATGAGCTGACTCTCCTAACCTCAGAGGCTTGGTATGGGTAGTAGTCTGTATCAGCTTTTGTGTCCTCCAGTTCAGCTCTACAGATCACCTATGTAACACACAATTTCCTTGGAGAGCTTTGAGGTGGTTTTATTAATTGGTTTTCAAACCTTTTGAGGTAACATTTTTAAGGTAACAAGCTGCTTCTTCTTCCATTGCTTTCCCACCCACATACACCTCTGAATTCAGAGCTGTATTCTTTCCTCTTGTAAGCCAGGAAGTCACAACAAATTCCTTTTTTTAACTCTTCTTGCCAGAATTATGAGATCCATCTTATTCTACCCTTGCATGATCAACTGCACTTCTTACTCCCTTTCTCTATACCTCTTATGATGTTACCTAACATATTGTCCTTTTTCCATATAAAATTTCTGTTTAACTTTCCCTCTCACATAACAGAGATACACTGTTTGCTGGAAGAGCCAAAGGCATAACTCAGTACTATAGGAGAAGGTCTTTCCCTTGAGACATTTCATCCTGGGGTTACAATAACTGAACAATTACATCAAAGAGTTCAGCTTCTGCATGTTGACACTGAATTCAGATGTTTGAAAGTGGTAGTTCTGTCTCCACCAGCAGTGGTTTCATTATATCTCAAGCATCAGGGAAATGGAATTATAGACAGGTTTGGGCCAGAAGGGACATATAAAGGTCATCTTGTCTGACCCCCCCTGCAGTGAGCAGGGACATCATCAACTAGATCAGGTTACTCAGAGCCTTGTCAAGCCTCAACTTGAATATCTCCAGGGATGGGGCCTCAACTACCTCCCTGTTCCAGTGTTCTGCCACCCGCATGGTAAAGAACTTGTTTCTAACATCCAATCTAAATCTAGTCTTCTCTAGTTTAAAACCATTGCCCCTTGTCCTGTCACTACAGGCCTTTGTAAACAGTCCCTTTCCCATCTTCTTGTAGGCCCCCTTCAGGTACTGGAAGGTCACTAGTAGGTCTTCCCAGAGCCTTCTCTTCTCCAGGCTGAACAACCACAGCTCTCTCAGCTTGTCTTCATAGGAGAGGTGTTCCAGCCTTCTGATCATTTTCATGGCCCTTCACTGGACCCACCCCATCAGGTCCATATCCCTCCTGTACTGAGGGCTTCAGAACTGGACACAGTACTGCAGGTGAGGTCTCACCAGAGCAGAGTGGCAGAATCACCTCTCTTGATCTGCTGGCCACACTTCTTTTGATGCAGCCCAGGAAGCGATTGGTCTTCTGGGCTGCAAGTGCATGCTGTCTGCTCATGTCCAGCTTCTCATCCACCAGAACCTTGAAGTCCTTTTCTGCAGGGCTGCTCTCTATCACCTCCTCCACCAGCCTGTATTGATAGTGAGGATTGTTCTGGCCCAAATGTAGGACCTGTACTTTGTCTTGTTGAACCTCATGAAGTTCACCTGGGCCCACCACTCCAGCTTGTCTAGGTCCCTCTGGATGACATTCCATCTCTCGGGCATATCGACAGCACCACTCAGCTTGGTATCATCTGCAAACTTGCTGATGGTGCACTTGATCTCACTGTCTATGTCATTGATAAAAATATTAAACACTACAGGTCCCAGTATGGACCCCTGAGGGACACGACTTGTCACGGCTCTCCATCTGGACTTTGAGCCATTGACAACTACCTTCTGGATGTGACCATCCAGTCAATTCCTTATCCACTGAACAGCCCACCATCAAATCTGTATCTCTCCAACCTGGCGAGTAGGATGTTGTGTGGGACTGTGTCAAAGGCTTTGCAGAAGTCTAGATAGATCACATCCATAGGTCATCCCTTGTTCACTGATGTAGTCAATAATGTGATGTAGTCAATGAAATGATGTGTGTCTACATCTGCCTGGCTGGGCAGTTCAAGTTTGCACATGACAAGCTTGGAAAGAATTTCTTCAAGCAATGTGTGGGCTTTTTGTCATTTAAGTCTATGAAGAATCTGAAGAAATTATCCAAAAGATGTCCTTCATTGGAACTGCTCTGATCTCTCAAAGAAAGAACTCTCTTTATGGGCAAATAACGCATAAAGATAGATTTGCCAAATAATACTTTTCTTCCCAAGGACCCATAAATCTGAGATTACTCTCGAGAGTAATAAATGTTGCAATAATGCTGTTCTTGATTACAGGCAAGACTGTAACAGCTCTGACTGGTAGTGTTTCCATAATTATGTTTGATTACAGACACGCTCCTACTGTACTGATGCAAAGGGGTTATCTGTTGCCTTTTATCAGTCTCCTGGATTCCACTGGAGACCAAGAGCATGCCGTGCCAGCATACTCAGCTGCCTTCCTCAGAGCTTTGTCACTAAAGGGTAGCATTTAATAGCAGGACCTGTGATAGTTGGGTGTGCAAAACCTTTTATGGAACTGTAATTAAAACACTATGTAACTACATCAGTGACAGTCACTTTCTAAGAGGATCCTGAAATTCAGCAATTCTTGAGGAATCGATCTTGCCAATAAAGTTTTCCTTCACAGTGCAGGGGCTAAGGTTACCCCTACCTTTACTGTATTAAAATTACAGCAAGAATGAAAATGACAAAGAGAAATAAAGAACAACTAACATTGTCCATGCTTTGCACTACTAACAGAACTTTACAAAAGAAAAGGTCCATTAAGTCAAGTAGCTCTCCCTCTCAATGAAGACACATGCACAAAAAAATCATGCCTTACAATTTATTTTCCAGTGCTTGATTTATTCAATATTAAATGACTCCTGGAACAAGATTTCCACCTCTCCCTGTGGGAGATTATCCCAGCTGCTGAGACCTACTAGCAGTTCACTTTCCTTTGTCTCTCTTCTAATTATGCCTAAGTTTTGCATTCTATTTCAGCTTGGGATGTAAAAGCTATAAACCTGCATTTAAATGCAATTAAGGCCATGACATGAACCCACAAACCCAAGGAACAGGTAGTTAAAACAGAAATGCATCATATATTTCACTTAAATACCTTGCCACCTCAACAGTACACTTTCAAGCTAACTGCACATTTCCTTGTTTTTACAGGTTTGTTACTTAGCGTTATGTAAATGATCTTTTATTGTATGTAAATTAGCATTAGGCAAACTGTTAAAGCCTGTTTTATAGCAGTCACACCAACAAACCACATTTACAAGTAAATATTTGTTCAACAGGCAAATATATTACTTGCCTGGAAATAATAATTATTTCCAGCATTTCGTCCCAGCGCTGTGACTCTGCTCTGGTCCCATAACCTGTTGTATGCACAGAAGCTGTCAACATGGAACATCCTTATTAAGAGTATGTCACTTACTGAGTAGTAAACCCTAAAATTCTTTAAACAATGTGGCTTTCTAATGCATTTTATTCTTATTCTTCTTACCAGGCTGCAAAATCTATTTAACAAGAGAATATTCTCCTGCTTTGAAGATGTAGAGACAGCACGTTTACTTCCCAGTAGTGGCTGTGGCATCCACTCTGTCACTCAACAGCATCCTATTTGGCTGATACAGGAACATTGGTGACAAGCTCCAAATAAAGTTCAGTGCTGTTCGTTATGCCTAGGAAGAAATATGGTGGTGAACAAGGCTGTATTTGTGAGAAAAAGTAAAGTAGGATAAATAGAAAAGTCAAAGAAATCCAGAGAAGGACTCTCTGAAATGGAGGCTGGAGCTCCCAAACCCTCAGATTTGCCTTTTAAATCAGTATTGTCAAAATGTGCCCTTATTAACACCAGCACAAACCTCACAGCTAAGGCACTGGTGTGATATGGGCATTCACAGTTAATGCAGTTCAAAAAGAACAACAAAAAACCCAAATATAGAGCAAATCAAGAAATTTTAATGGAAAGATGTCAGGGACTTTACCATCATACAACTGTTTTAATGGATCATAATCGCTTCAAATCGACCTCGTTAAGGGGATGCTGCTCATTTAGAAATTAAAATGCCATATAAATTGAAGTATTATACAGCACATTTGTACTTTCCTGATACCCTTAGCATGGTAACTGCTCACATGAAATGGTGCCTTTCCTTTAATTTATTATATTTGTTATGATTAGCAATAAATATAACAATATAAATAAATTCAAATTGCTACTGGTATTTGCTTACTGCTTCTACCTTTTCTATTCAAGGTACTATTGCTGTACGTACTTAACAGAGTACCTAAGCTACATAACATAACTTGTTTCCTTACAGAGGGCTCTATGATATAGCATGAGGGTGTTCTATAAATAGGAAGAATTATTTTAACTATGTCTGTGCAACATGAAATGTTGCATTATTTAGTTGTTATTATTATTGTTATTTTACAGATAAGGCACTGGCAAGAGAAATTAAGGTAAAAACCACCAGAAGTGTCCATTACATTTGACAAGTCAGGTTACCAGAATACTTACCATTTTACACTGTTTTAATCATCTTCACTTTGGTGTACAACAACCACACAAATTTGACTGCAAGTGTCCTCATACTGATTGTCTAGAAAAGGAATAAAGGGAAAATAAACCTGTAAAAGCCCTCAGCTACCCCTGTGGAAGGACTTGGGCTTAGTACCTGTAGCTATATCAGTCTGATTTTTTTTTTTTCCCCAGATATGAACTGAGAAAAGAGGATGGAGACAGTCCTTGAGTTGAGTGACCAAACTCAGAACAACATAAGGCAGGGTTGCTGGCTGGAGAAAACTCAGCTTCTCACAGGCCACAGTGTGACACGGTTGACTTGTTAGCTAAAGGGAAGTGTTGAATGGAAGTACCTGTATCAATAGATAGAAGGAAAAACTTCAGGCTGAATGCGGAGTCTGAAAAGGAGAAGAATTGGTGATTTTAGCTGTGAGTTGAATGTTTGCCTTTATGTTAGACCAAATGACTAAGGAATACATAATTCAGAGGTCCTAAGTGGTTGGCCTATTTTCCTGAAGAAGAGGATGTAGCAGCAGGTCTGATTCCAGATGAGATAAGACTTTTTTATAACAAAAGTAATGGTTAATGGGCAGGTTCTGGTTTAACTGAGTTATTCTGTATCACTGGAAAGATTCTAGCAGACAGGAAAAAATAGACAATAACTCAAAATGGTGCTCAGTTTTCTTAAGGGAAAATCTTACAGTTCTTATTCTGTAGTGCCCTGGCTTGTTCATTATGCAGTCCTTACTCACAGTGACAATTCTGTGCACTGAGTAAAATACAGTAACAAGTAGCACTTGACTAAAAAGACATCACTATAATACTTTTTTGTGGAAATCTGATGCTAAAATTAAATCTGAAATTTTCCTGTTTCTGACTACTTATAAATATTAATCTGACCTAGTCTAAATACTGTTTGACTCCATAGGTCTAACATGTCTCTACTTAATGGTTTTTTCCATACCTCCGGGGAAACAAAGACATGAGTAAAGGAAATCTAACACCTGACCACATGTTTGGCCTTAAATTGCATATCAGCTACGTGAAGGTAAGTCCTCAGTAGTGGATTTCCTTTTGTTGTTGGAAGATAACTGGAGCATGTAGAGACTTGAAAGTCATCATGAGCTGGAAGTGCTGTAAGTGTCACTGAACGGGGAGAGAGAAGTTTTGCCTGCATCTCCCTGCTCCATTTTGGCTCCTGCTCTCTTTTATTCTCTGTGCCTGAATCCTGACCCTTCTACCACATTCCCAAATACTTTTCTTCTTTTTATTATTTTTTTGCTGATGTTTTGTCCCATTACTTGCTCCTCTGCATTTTACCCAGACTTCTCAAGTCCAACCTCTTCCCTGGCGTCAACAAAACCAGCAGCAGGAATAATGACTTTATACCAGCGGCCATGGAGAATTCAAGGGCACAACTACGAGTTAAGTCCCAAGAAGCGTGTGGATAGAGAGTGGTCAGCTGATCTGAGGAGATCATATCTGTGCCATCGAACATTTGGGAGCTGTGAGAAGATGGAGCATGGCTGATGAAGGCAGTGTCCAGCTGCCAAAAACCTTGCAGTAAAAAGAATTTAATATAATTTGTTTTTCCCATGACTGGCTTGTTCTAGATAGAACTTTTCTTCTGAAGGCAAAAGAGGCCAAGAACTAAACCGACACCTCTGAAGCTTGAGATAGACATTTTCTAGGAAAATTTGACACTTTGGCTTCAGCAGAGCTACCCAGCTATAGACAACAGCATTTCACACAGAGGCCTAAACTACAGGTGGTTGCTCCTGTTCCTGCCGAGGGATGCTGCAAGTGTATAGTGGCAAGTTTATTTTAGACACGTTTTTTTCATTTGAGAGCTGCACCTTGGGTTGTTTGGGGTTGTTCTAGTCTTTGGCTGCAGCTAATGCTTTCTGGTTATCTCTTCCCGAATATTACTGGGATGCAAGTACTTCATCTTATTTCTCTCTTCCCAAATGTAATATTCCTTACTGTGTATTTGTTACAAGTAAGTAAAGTACAAGGAATGGATCCAAAGATAAATGCACCCTTTCTCATTACTATTTTGTGTTAAGCATTGCATGTAAACCGCAGAGACAGGCACAAAGGGCTCATTTCTAAGTGGAATGGGCAAAGGGCAGAGAAGAAAACATAGAGGGAGATAAGAGAGAAATAAAAATAATGAAACATGCAGGTAGATACACAGGGAGCAGAGCATTGATGGCCTTACGCTCAGGTGAAGTACCTAGAAACAAAAGCTATGTCCAGATTTGAAGAGTTTTTCCTCTTTAAAACACCCAAGTAGGAGCAAACTAAGGATTAGGACAAGTAGGAACAAACTAAGGATCACTGTGCCTATTGACTGCTTAAACCTTCTTGGGTGGGTTTCCATGGCTCATAGCACTCAAGTAAACCCGATTCTGCCCTCCAGAAATGAACCTGTTAGTAACTGATAATAGAGGAGAGATGTGTGTAGCTTTGCTCCACACTTGCCTGTCATTGCCCAATCCCTTGAGTTCATTCCTTTGCTCTCATGCTCTTGGTGTGACATATAATTTCCACTGCTTTCAGGATGCCTCTCCCAGAAGCTGTGGCAAGGATGCCCTTGTCTCCCAAAAGGATTTCAGTTTCAGAAATACCTGTTACCTCCAGTGTAAACTCCCTTAAGCACATGCCATCTGACAAGGCAGCTTCTTAAAATGGAAATGAGAAGTAAGAAAAGCCTCTTATGTGGCTTTTGAATTGTCTCAAGGTAATTTAAGGCAAACATGGGTTTCTGGAAGATAGGAGGATTCTGATAACGAGTTCAAGTTCTGTTTCACTTTCCCTGTTATATCTTCTCTTGAATACCACAGAGCAGCGGTATTTCCTGAGGGAAGCATTCTGAAACCTAGACCAAAAACGTAATGAAAAATTCAGCAGTTGGCAAACCACTTTAAAAGCAGGAAAAAACACTTTCTTCATCTCGTCTGAAATCACTGTTTCCTGGGCACATGGCACAGTGGTGTTACACTACGTATGCTAATTCTAGTTACGAAAGGGATGAAGATGGAAATGCCTTTTGGGGAGCAAAGTCTCCCCTATACAGCTGTCGATGTGCCTGGTAACAGTTTGACTGGAAGTGGCCCCAGTGGACCTTTTCTTTTTTGCTTGTGTTGAAGGCTATGCAGGCAATGTGTTGGCTCAGTTCAGACTGTAAGGTTACAGTGTGGTCCTCAGCTTGCTTTGAAAGGAATACTTGCTACTGGTATTTTATACTGCCATGTCCTGTGGTTTGGGGGGTTCTTTTTATACTGGGGCTTGTGGGATTTTGCGTTACTCATTCACCTTGTCTTTATGCATCTATTCTTCCTATTCAAATATCTCATTTGTTTTGATGGGGAAGAATGTGATGGAAATATTTGCAGGGATTGTAGAATAGTGTCTAAATAGCTAAATTCAAGAGTTATACTAGTTCCATCTTTATTTTAATCTGATGCAATCCTGAGCATTGGTAACAGCTGCATCATCAGCTACTGTCCTGGTCAAAGATGCACCTTCTCTCTCAGCTGACATCAAATGATTTTTGGTCTGTGAGACATCACTGTATCAGCAACGTTAGCTGACAAAACTATAGATAGAGGGAAATGTGCTTACTGTTTAAAAACACTAGTGGTATTAGTGTGGGCAGACTACTTCCACAGGTGAATGCTTTCCAGCCATTTTGATCCCAGTGCAGTGAAGCAGAAAAATTAAACTAGATAGACTGCATAAGCTGTGGCTAAGCACAGTGCAAAATCCTTGGGGGAAAAGTCTCCACACCGCAGTTATACAAACAAAATGCTAGCAGGAAAAAAAAAAAAAGACAAAAAAAAAAAAGACTGGACTAATGGAAAAATATATGGCTCCTGATTTTTCTTAATATTAATTTATGTGAGTGGCTTTGTTGTCAGAGCACATGTTCATGTGGATGTGAGGTGTATTATTCCAAGCCTTTCTGTAACATAACCGCGGTGACTGCATCACATGGTGCTACTGCAAACAAAGTCTCATTAACAGCCCATGAATAGATGCATTTTCCTAGAGTACAGTTTCTCCTTGGGACTATCGACTGGTTCCTGGGCTACCAGGGGATAAGGATAGGTATGGGCAGCTTTGGAAGCATAGAGTAAATGTAGGAACCTGAAGTGTGCCACCAGACAATTTATATATATATATATATATATATTATTGTATAATCTAAAAAAAGGGATGCAGTTAATTCTGTGACACTTTTTGATTACTGACATAGACAGTATCGTAGACAGTAGAACATAGCTTCTTAAATACCACTATTTCTCTTATCTATTCTGTGTGCTTTTTCTTCTTTTAAAGCCTGCACTTTGAATCCGAGAGGCCACCACACTGAACTGGCTTCCTCCACAAAGCTGGACTCACTGCATTTTCCCTTCACCTCCACTAGCATCCCATTCACGACAGATCCAACATAAATACTGTTCTCTTGATGGACTCAGCTCATCTTATCCTCCTGATCTTACAGCTATTTATTTTCTTAGCTATTAAGCTACTGATCTTAATCTTTAATATTTTCTTTCTGTCCCACTGTCTCATGTTATCAATTCATCTTGTGGGAGCTCTTTCTCCTGGAACAAAACCACTTCTCTTAATATCACTCTAAAACTTTTTTATTTTCCTCTTGACATACTCTGAAAAGCATTTTTGGATGTGCATTAAGACAAGAATCATACAGATTTCATATACACTTATAGGAAATGATGAAACCACTTAATTAGAATTTGATGAACATCTTCATCTTCTAGCCAAAGGAAAATTATTGTAAAGGCTTGATGATTGCATGGGATGGATGTGAAGAAACTGTGTTGCAGGTAATTTTGGCTCCGTTTCTGTGTCTTCCCTGCATGGAAGTGGAGGAAATGGTTTGAGGTAGAGGGTCTTCTGGGACTAGGGGTAGTGCGAGACTTGGCTCAAAGTACCTGCTCTCTTTCGTTAGTATAAAGTCAGCATCCTCGTAAAGACAACTTTAAAGTCAAGAGTGCATCTCGGTACCGGGGGCTGCTATCCTCCCTTTCCGCCGATTACCACTACAACCCAGTACTCCTAGTTTACTCAGCACCGCGAGTTCGGGTACCCCACGGCAGAGATCGCTCGCCCAGCGGCCGGCGGGGAACCAGCGCAGGAGAGCCCCTTTCCCGTGCGCTTGCGCAGCCCGGCGCGGGGCGGCCCGGTCGTGGCGAGCTTCGCCGGTTCCCCCGTCGGCCGTCGCCCTATGGAAACAGCTTGACGAGCGCCGCGGCCGCGAACCCCGGCCCGGCCCTGTCCGGACGGCCGCAGAGCGACAGCGCCCGTGCCACGCGCCGGCGGGAGCAGCACGCCAGCTCCGCCGCCCCGAAGGATCTGCGCCGCCCCCGTCCTGCCGGCAGCTCGCCCCGGGCCGCGGGCCCCGAGCCGCCTCCACGCCCCTCCCGCCCCTGCCACATCCCACTTCCCTCAGCCCGCCTCCCCCGCCGGAGGGCCCGCCCCGCCGCGCCTTGTCACTGGTTGAGAATCGAGAGCGACAGAGCCGCTGGGCAATGGAGCTTGAGCTGGTGCGGCGGTGGTGGCCAATAGGCGCGCGTTCCCGCCGCCCTGCCCGTCGCGGCTGGGCGTCGGGGCTGCGCGTTGCCATTCGGAGGCAGGGCGGCGCGGGGAGCGGATGGTGGTGGCTGGGGCTCCCGGGCGCTGGCGGTAGCAGGAGCTTGCTGCGAGCGCCTTCCCGCCTCCTCACTCTACCCCCTCCGGCTGCGTGCGCCCTCGTGGCGCCTCGCCGCCGACCGCCCTGAGCCGGCAGCGCTGTACGATGTGAACGGCCGTGGGGCTCGGCAGCGTCCCCGGTGCCTACGACGCTGGGGCGGGCAGCGATGGCCAGAGCCTGGCGTGGGAGCAGCCGCCGTCGCCGATAGGAAGCGCCGGGGGCAGCTGGGCAGGCGGCGCGGAGACTCCCTCGGGCCGTGAAGCGCTTGTCCCGCCCCCCTCCCTCCTTCCTCCCCCCACCCCTCCTCCTCCTCTTCCCCCCGCGGCCGGTACATGCGGGGCGCCGGGGGCCGAGCTCGGGTTCCCCGCTGCCGCCGGAGCGAGCGACCCGCCGGGTCCTGCACATCCCCGCTATGTCCTCCTCGTCCAGCTCCTCGCAGACCCCGCCGTCCCACCACCAGCCCCCGCCGCAGAGAATGAGGCGCGGCGCCGCCGGGTCCCCTACTGCCAGTGGCGGCACGGCCGGGGGCCCCGGTAACGGCGCCGGGGGAGGTGCGGCGGGGACCAGCCGGCTCCTTCAGCCCATCCGGGCGACCGTCCCGTACCAGCTCCTGCGGGGCAACCAACACAGCCCGACCCGCTCTCCCTCCGCCTCGGTGGGCAGCAACACCGGACCGGGGGCCGGCGGCGGGGGTCGCGGCGGAGGCAGCCCGCCGCCGCCCAGCGCGACGCCGCCGTTGGCGGCGGGAGGCGGCGCGGCGGAGCCGGGCAGGGTGAAGGGCAGGCAGCGGCGCTCGCCGGAGAGCGGCGGCAGCAGGAGGAGCAGCTCACCTGAGAGACGGAGCCCCAGCTCCCCGGTGTACAGAGGTAAAGCACTGGGACAAAGCCGTCTACCGCTTTCCTGTCCCCCGGGGGTGCTGACCGGCCTGGGGCCGCCCTCCGGTGTGGAGGCTGCGTCCTGCCCCCGCCCCGGGCCAGCGGGGGTGGGAGCCCCGGGGGACTGCCGGCCCCGCGAGAACAGCCCCCCGCTGGAGTCTGAGAGAGCGGGTGGTACGATAGCGAGCTCTAGAGCGCATCCCCCGCCTGGGGAGCGGGGCAGGTGCCGTGTCCGTGTTTACCCTGCCGGGAGCACAGCCGAGCGGCGGAAAGCACCTCGTCCCTCTGCCTTCCCCGGGGGAGGGGGCGAGCCCTTCAGTGTCATCCTCCTCGTGCGGGATGGAGACCCAGCCTGGGGAAAACACCCGCGTCCTCCCCCCCGCCGCCTGCCAGGGCCGGCCTCGGGAGGAAGTGCCTCCCCGGCGCAGTGGGGGCGAGATCCCCTCCCAGCCCGCTGACTTTGGGGGGCTGCGGGCGGCTCTTCAGCCCGGCCTCTCTGCCGAGGAGAGCAGCCGGGGTCTGCCACGACATTGCTCCTGCTCCCTCCTGCCCTTGCGCTCGGGTGCTGGAAGGGGAGGTGTGCAATAGAGTGACAAGTCTAAAATTAACTCATTTCCCTGTCTACAGGTGTGATTAGTTAGTACGGGTTGTTAATAGGTTAGATTTGTATGGGGGGGTGGGGTGTGTGTGTGTTATAACCCAGTTCTTAAGTGTGTGCTCAAACCAAGCCTCAAACGCTCTTCCTTTCTGCAGAGCTTGGTTTCCTAAAGACTTGCGTTTTCATAACATCTTAAAATATGCAGTGTTTTCGAGCACAGAATCAAAAACAAAAAGGAAGCTCCCATTGATGAGATGCTTAAAAGCAAATAGCACAGCCTGTCTTCTATTTAATACTGAATACTTGAGACTCAAAAAAGAAAACCCCAGCCAACAACCCCAATGTAGACAAAATAGGCCTGTAAAGTTTAAAATGTAAAATTGAGTCGTAGCACATCCAACTTAACCTGCGTCAGGTTGTCTGTTAAATTATTGAATGTGTTAAAGTGGCAGTGGCCATCTTACCTTCCCCCTCCCTGCCCTCTTCCCCCCATCACTTTAGCAGCTGAATGAATCAGACTAAATGCACTTTTTATGTTACCCTGCTGTAGGTATCAGGTATCGCACACCATCTCTTTCTGGGAACGTTTCATGTGGTTCAATACCCTTTGCTTGCTCTGTCCCTTCCTTAAGTCTTAGTGCGTTTCACTGTGGCCTTCGGTGGTTGCCAGCGTGTTTTCTAGCATTGGAATCTGTTGCTTTCTCCCCGCCCCACATTTCAGTTTTAATGTGTAGTAAAACCTTACGATCTGTAGTATTTGTAACTTCGGCAGATCTCTGTTATCAGAGTGCTCCTAGGATGTGAGCAGTGTTTTACAAATGAGCAGTGTGTCACTGCCAGTTATATCTGGAGTTAATTTACTCTATATGGTATTTGTGCTTATGCAGATGAACAAATTGGTTGTGTTATAATCTGAACAGAGATAATATATAACTTATTTCTAATAAAGGTCATCTATTTATGCAGAAGTTTTTGCACGCTGAAAATGGAACTGAGCTTCAGTGGTTTTGCTTCATTCAAGCTCTACTTAAAATTTTAAAGATCATATTTTTCCCACTGCATGTAATGCTAAATGTAGATGTCCTTTTTTCCCCTCCTCCTTTAACCTTTGGAAAATGCTAAGGGGAAGCTAGGCAAAAAAAAAAAGGTGCATATGAATAGGGATGATGCTGGTGATGAATGCTGTAAATTATTTAATTATGGGAACCTGGAGCAAAACATTGTAGTGGTGCAGTGTATGAAGGTGTATTGGAGAGGGAGCAGTGTGGGCAGTTACCTGCAAGCAAGGAAAAGTACCACAAAGCTGTGAAGTATTTCATTATTGTGTATGAATTTTTTGTTGGACGGGAAATTTTAATTTTAGAAAGTGGTTTCAGTCTTCTTCATCTGTGGGCTATTTTAGCCTTAATAAATCAGACTATAAATTAGTGCTGAATGACTTTTCCGTCACTAAACTTGTTTGAGCTTGCCGCACGGTGAACTGCATTAGCAACATACAGGGCTTGATTTGGTTTAATTAGTAAACAAAATCATAAATGGTCCGTTCAGAAATGCACCCTGTAATCTGCATGCGCTGCGAGGAATTTGTTCCCCCTCCTCCAGGTCAAGCCAGCTGCTGCTGCAGAAGCTGACATCCTCTAGCAAATCCTGAATGAATGAATGAAAACAACGTGATCGCCCTAATAATGACCACAATTGCACACGTCAACAGCTTTATTTTACTGAAATACAGGCACCATTTTCTAGGAGGCAAGGGGTAATAAGATACCCTATTTCTTCAGTCTTGCAAATGAAAAAAGGTTACCAAAAACCGCCCCCAAAACCTAGAGCTCTTTTTACGCAATTTGGAATGTAGTTGCATGCCACGGGGCAGGATTTTGTCTTTGTTTCCCTGCTTGTTCTCACCATTTCAGTATATATATCATGATATATAGATACTAAAAACTATGTCTGTAGTCTATAGAGTGATAATAGCATATAGAAAATTGATTGCTGAACTGGAGGACTGCTGCAATAATAATGGAGGACTTGAGAAAAAAAACCCCAAATGTTCAGTTTTCAAACATGGACCGTCTTGCAGTGGCTTGTTAAACAGTGTGCCGCTCCAGCTATTTATAGTTGTTATCAGTGTGCAAGTCTTGGGGAAGCGACTTGATTAAGTTTTTTTTGTCAGTTTTTCAGGAACCATTTCCCTCTGCTGTAAGATGTGATCTCAGGCTCTGAGTATAATCCTGTTGTTTTTCTCACTAGTGCAGGAGAGCTGTTTGGCTCTGCAGTCTGACTTGGATTGTTTCACAAATATGCTTGTGCTGGAGACTGCTTGTGATTCTGATGGACAGATGTTTTTATCTTCTTAAGGCACCTGCCCCTTCCTCACCTCCCTTCAGCCTTTTCCAGTATAGATTCCTTGAACTGGCTATCCTACTAAGCCATTTTGTTGTGGATATCTCAGTGATTTGCCCAAGGTTCTTTTTATAAATGAGGTTTCTGTGAAAACACTCCAGCTTTGAGCCTCTACAGGTCAGAGCAACTACCATTGCAGGTGTTGACATCACTAGTACATGAATGAAAGCAGCGTGCTCTTTCTTCTCTCATCGTCATCTTTTCTCTCCCTTCTTTCGAGGATGCCATAAATGTTTTTGTTCTGCAGCAAAACCTTGTGTGTTTAAAACTGAAACTTTAAGAATTTGATGACATCTTCTTTAAGAAAATCTGGGGATTCGTAGTTATTAGGAAACCATTGATGCTGGCATTTGCATTTAGTTAGTATTGATACTGAATGGATAGGAAATCATGAATGCTTTATACTAATTCAAGGTGCTAAAAAAGGGGGTAAAACAACCCTTCCAATATTGTAGGATAAGCCTGTAAAGTGTGTCTTCTCCTTTTGTCTTCTTTTAAACATGTTTATTCCTTTATTAGTAGGTATGATTTTATAGCCTGTATTCATGTTTTGGAGATTTTTGCAATGTAAAAAGTGTCTGGTTGAATGTAACCAGTGGTTTTCTTGGAGGGAATGTATCTGATACATCTCTGATCCCATAAATGTGACATCAATAGAACGTGAAGCTGTGTGGTTTCTGACAAAAGACATAGCAATAATAACAATAAAAAAAAAAACCCAACAACCAAACCCTTGGATAGATGCAACAATGTATTACTTGTTTGTGAACACAGGGGAAAAAAAGCAGGTTGTTTTCTTTCTTGCATTACCTGGATAAAATCAGTAGTTTGTTATGCAAAGAAGCTTGTGTAAATATGAGTGAGTTTCCTGTTGAGTTTGTTTTTTTTCCACATGGTGTGTGTGTGTGATGTTTTGTATACAAGGAGGGTGTAAATGATTTCTGTATAATTTAAGCTCAGTATTGCTTTCCATCAAATGCTTTGATTTGTTTAGTGTTAACTGGTGGTACTGTAATACTACCCTTCATATTTTTCTTTCACTTCCATAGTTTATAGTATAGACTTTTTTTTCCGTATCAAATTTTGGAGGCACAATTTAGTTTTAAAGACATACGAAAAATACTGTAATTGATTTGGCTTTTAAGGGTTCCCAATATCTTTTACTTACCAGAATAATTCCTGAAGTGTTGCCAACATGAGTAAGAGAAAGGAATTAAAAAAGATGCAGAACAACTGCATAACCCAGTGCTGAGTAATAACTATGTGTATCTGTTGTTATGCTAGTAGATAAAAGGCTAGTGAGTGAGGAGTGGAGTAAGACAGACAATATTGCTGATCTCTACACTTGTGAGAAATACCAATATTAAAAAAAAAAAACAAACCCAAACAAACAAAAAACCCAGAAAGCTACAGAATTCAGACTTCAAACAGCAGAACTTTTTTTCATATCCTGGATTCAAGCCATCCAGCATTTTGGCATCATAAGCATTTATACCAGAGATCAAGAAGATCTTTCCTTTATTTCTAACAAATGTAGGTAAGGAAGTAATTTTTGTGACGCTTCCTATTTCCTGTTGCCTGAATAACAGCACTATTCCCATAATTGTATGGCCAAAACAGTTTTGCTCCAGCTTTGTCCCTCTCTATTCCCAAAATAGCTTTCGCTGGAATATAATACGGTGAAATAAAAGACACTGGCTAAATTTGAACCAGTTGTCTTGAACTCAAAGGCTTTTTAGTTACATGTTTTAACATCATTTTAAATGAAAAGTGTATTAGATGTTTTTTATAAATACAATAAAAATTCGTAAGACAAATTAATTTAGTTTTTTCTCAGGTGCTAAAACAACTGCAGTAAAGCAAAATAGAAAGGTATTTTCTCCATTGAACTTGAATGGTATTGTAGTAGGGCAGTAGCTGTTAAGAAAGCACGCCCCTGCCCCATGGAAAAAACCCTTCTAAAGTGTATGTATGAATATATTTTAAATCACTATCTGACCTTTAATTATTCTTTGGACATACACAAATATTAGCGTGTTACATATGGCCAAACTGAAATTACTTGCCATAGCACTGAAATTACTTTGCATAGCAAACCAGTGGCTAATACTGAAATTTGGTTTCTGAAATTCATGGTACCTGTATTTAGTCCTCTCCTTTTCTGTGGTGGTGGGGTGAATGGAGGTTTTTAAAATGTAACTTAAAATGCAGAGAGTGTAGATCCAAGGGAAAGTATCTTAGAATCTTACAAAAAAAGTCAGTGTTTGGCAAGTGTAAACTGACATGTAACAAGTTGTTGATCTTTGCTGTATTGCTAAAATTCACACTGGAAAGGTAGTTATTTTTAAAATGGGTTTTATACTACTACTCTAGATAAAATTTAAAAAAAGATAACTGCAGTAATTCTGAAATTTCAGTTCAGTCTGGACTTGAAGGCAGTAGTTGTAACAATGCAAAACTTACTGGAAATAAAATATCCTCCTCAATGTTTCAGTTTAAGTGAATATTTGAAATACTTTTTTTTTATGGGGCTTCATCTGTTGAGTAATTATTTTCATCTGAAGAAGGTAATAGTTTTTTATTTTTCCTTACAGTGAAAAATTGAAGTTCCTGTTTAAATTGGTTGGCAATGCCTTGAGTAGAGAAAAGCATTGCCAACACTTGACACGATAGTTAGTTCTCCATGGATTTAGCATGTGTTCAGGAAAAGTTATTAATATAGTGGGGTTTAAAGATTGACTAGCTTTTTTTTTAAAGTGTTTTGTATTGTTGAAAAAGAGGACCCTGTAGTAAGGATACATAACTGGAAAAATTTGCTTAAAACCTGAGATATTAACTGTATTAATGATCATCATCTTGTTTTAATGTTAATATTTAAATGCTTTGAGTCCCTTCTCTTTCAGTGCTGCCTCCCATGTAAACCTTTAGTGCCTAAACAATGGTTTAAGGCTTTTTCAGGCAAGTCTAATATTTACATCTCCTTGTTAGAAGGGACACAACTGCAGCAACTTGTCAGTATGCGATTATCCCTTTTTCCTTCATGTCACTGTTTTGAAGGTGTAGACAATTGCAAAAGGAAGAGAATCAGACATTAGAGTGAAGGAAAAATGGATGTTTTTCCTTGATCTAATTCTTGTATTTTGAGTATTTACTTCTTCCCCCAAATTAGATTGTTCTTTAGTTATGCTTTAGTTTCTCTCCTCCTGATTGGATTCTGAAGTTCACCACCACTAAGTTGTGTTATCACTAATTTTGAATCAGAATTTAAATCCTAAAGCTTAAAAATAGCTGATGGATACTGAAAGGAATCACAATTTGAGACTTCTGCAGTATGGATACCACACGGAGAGAGTATCATGATACAATGTGTAATATTAATCCTTTTGAAGGTTGAGTCAATTTCTCCAACTTCATTTTTCTGATGCTGGGATCTCATCCGTGGAAACACTCATTCATGGTTGAAACTGAAACACATAAACCCTCTCAGAAACTTTCCTGCTCTCCCAGTTGTGTGAATATGGACTTGAGGCCAGAGCTGTTCCCTTACATGGTCCCCTTAGACTGTCTGGTGATGATCATGTCTTCTGTTAGTAAGACAGAAGAGAGCAGGTAGCTACTGGAAGTCTATCTTGGGGAAGGAAACTCAGTCAGGGTGAGTAGGGCCATGCTGGGAAGTGCCTCCAGGCTGTCTGGCCATTGTAATACTGCCATTGCCCTTGTAATACTTCCTCTGCCCCGATCCTGTTTGTGTCTCTTCTGCATCTTCCCTGCTTCTTTGGTATCTTCACCACTTCTTGTTAGCTACTGCTGCTGTATCCTATCAAACTATTGACTATCAAATACACTAGCTTTCTCGGGCCGGGGGTGCAGGGGAATATAGAAGGCGTGGGTGTCTACACTGAGGCTGTAACTGTTTTCTGGGCAAACAGTTTCTAAATAGGGATTAATCTAACCAGTTGGCATTGGGTCAAGGGAAGATGGTTTTGATGGAAAGTCTTCATTTTTTGCAGTAGTAGATCTCTTAACTAGCTTTCCGTATTAGATATCACTGCTTTGGAGACAATTCCACTGGGTCATAACAGTTACAAGCTTGGGTTTTGAAACCTTAATGCAAGATACTGTACTGGTTAGACCTTAGTATTTAGTGTTGCGTGTGCCCTAACTACAATGACACAGATGTTGGTACTTATAAGGATTTAACTTTCACTACTGCTAGTGTTAAATTGAGGAGTAGTTTTTTGCAATGGGTCTTGTTCTCTGCATCAAATACAAATGAGTGATTAATGACACTGGTTCCTAGATGCTGCTTGTTTTGCACAACCTGAAACTAGTTTTACCCAAACTACACATTTTGTTTCTTCTTTAGGAAGATTGTATCTGGTATTTTGCTCATAAGAGTGATGACCAAGAACAGTACAATAGCAATTCCATTACATTTTTTTGAATAAAGTAAAATCTGCTGTAGAATATTTTCTTTTCTCTCTGCCTTGAAATAGTCTAAACTGGAGTAATAATTTAAGTATCTCATTCCTCAAACAGAAAAAGTCACCTTTTTGAACAAGGTTAGCTTCATCCTCCGTTCCTACACTCACCATCAGGCATTAATCAAGGAGATTAGTTGTAGACACACTTCTGTGTTTCAGGAATTAACACTCCTATCTAACTGGCTTGATGGGTCATTGCAAAATCACACTACAAACTTGAAACTCATTTCTGTAGCTGTATGAATTTCAACACTGTTTTAGTAATTAAAGTTTTATTAATTTGTTTGTTAGAAATGTATTCTGTAACAGTAACCACTCGGTTGTGAACCAGTGAAATATATGGCAAAATGAATATTGCTGTATTGTGTGCCTTTTAGTCTCTGGTGTTTTGGTGGACAGTGCTTATTCTGGAGTTCTGATAGAAATACTTTGTGAAGGTTGGCTAGCTGGATTACCTGTATATCTGCATTTTTTTAAAAAGGCTTTGTGGTTAGAAAAACCTAAATGTTTTAATATAGGTGCTTAGGCTGCAGTACCAAATATCAAAACTCTAATAATTTGTTGGTATCTGTCAGCATTTGGAAACAAAACTAGACATAATGTTTCCTTACCAGAAAACAAATTTTGGTTATTCAGTACTGGATCAGTAGGTAATAACTTACTTCTAGTCTGCAGAAATTAGCCTGTAAATAGAAAGCCGCCTTCTTCAAAGTATGACATGCAGTCAGCCATTGCCTATTTATGGGCAGATTACCTTAACAGAGATATAAGTGCTTGGTATTGTGAACATAGAGTTTTGAAGGATAACAATGCAGTTGACTTCATTAGATAGTGTTGTACCCATGCTGGATCAGAAATGCTGCTAGATAAACCTTGAAAATTTTGCACTGTGTTCCCAGACCTTGGCCCACTGGGACATACAGCATGGAGGAGCTGAGGAGTGGCTCTTGCAAAACCTATGGGTCTCTGTAGGTATTTAACATGGTCTCACTACCGCTCCTCCTGCACATAATAGAACTAGAAGGTGCTGATCGTTATAGTGGGTATAAGTGTGCTGTGGTCGGTGCTTTGGAAGGGTTTGGTGAGTGCAGTTCTCACACATGGAGTCAGCTAAAATTCAGTGCTGCATGTCACACTATCAGTCTTTCTGGAGTCTGGAGCCCTGAAAAGTACATTGTAAAACCCAAGTGGCTTTGCAGTGTTGACTCTATGCAGTTAGGTGTTACACCTCCATGTCCAGTATGTCATATATTATTCAAAATCATTGTTATATGTGATAAATTTGTGTTTTTCAAAGTAATGGAGGGTTGACTTGCTCACTAAAAATTAAACCCAGATTTAAGATGAGTGTCCCAGAACAGACTTTGAACAGCGTGACTCTAAAAATATCAACTAACTGCTGAAGAATGCAGAATAAGACAGGTTTGCACAGTAGTTGAGAGGCTGCCAGGTTAAAGGAGAAGCTGTCTTCACAGAAATAAATTTCTGTTCAAGGTCTTAAAATTTTCATTCTTAACTGCTAGCTGTGTTTGCGTGATTGTGCCAACTGATAGTGCAATACCCTTACACATCCTTTCTCTCACATACTCTGATTTCTCTGGTATTTTACCTTCAGTGGCTCCTTTGTTGTACCTGATACCCTGCCCTGAATAATCTTTTCAATGTTTTCTTACCCCACAAAGAAACCATAAAATACATCTGAAATACTTGATGTTCTTTTCAAGGGCAACAAGAAAAAGTCCTAATCTGAAAAATTTCTCATGGTCAAAGATGTAATTAACTCACATGTTTAAAAGTAATGTGTATTTGAGAAATGTTCACACAAGGAAATTATTTCAGACACGTACTTAAATTAGGACGTTGTCCACGCTGAACATCCGATGCCCCATTTGGGCATTACTGTGGAAGCAGGCTTGTGCTTTCAAGTCTTTTATTTAAGTGTGCAGTCCATACATCATTTAAAATACTAATTTCGTAAAACTGTTGTATACATGCATCTACCTTAATTTCTTCCAAAGAAGAAGCTAGCCTCTGAAGATGATCGGAGTCTCATGATTTTATTTAGTGGTGTATGTGAACTTCAACATGAAGTTGAAGATGCAGGGAGATCTTTTGATTGCAGTAATTATAGTGGAAACTCAGTTTGGCTGCATTGAAGATAGAAATTACCAAGTTGGACAACTCAAAATGAGGAAGAAGCAGAAGTGGGTGTGCTGGCACTGTATGTACAGTAAATGTTAGCTGTTTTCTGCAGCTAGGCCTTTTTTTTAATCATGCAGTTTTTTGTGCATATACAGCAAAACAAAAAATCCTGCACAGAGGTATGTTCTAAAATGCAGAAGTCTGGAGTAAAGTTCTAGATTTCAGAAGGAAATGCGAAAATTGGCTAAGCAGGGTTGCTCTGACTTGAATAGGGAGAGAATCTGTTTTAATGAAAAGTTAATTGCTATTGGAAAGAAATTAATTGCTAATGAAAAATTTAATGCTATTGGAATCTTTCAAACATCAGAAAAACTCAAGGATACGATCTGATTGCATGGACACTTATCTCAAAAAGGCTGCTAGGAATAAGCAGAGATCCTGCAAAAAAACATCAGTGAGAACTGAGAAAAGAATGTCACTTCATCAATCAAAAAGTGAGCCTTACCTGAGAGATGTTAAAAATGGAACAGACTTGGACTTTGCGGGCTTTAAGACAGATAGTAGAAACATGCAAATAGAAACATAAGGAAAAAGTAGTTGCAGCCGTTCGGTAGCAAGAAAAAAGAGATTAAGTATGATCTGAGACTCATTTGCTGGAATGTATGGTTTCAAAATCAACTCCAAGGAATAATAGCAAAAATCTCAGAAGAAATAGCACAGATATTTATTCAGGGCTTTGTGCTCTCACCATGACGAAGTTTAAGTTACCAGCTTTCAATAAGGACAGTAATTTGTAACCCGGGAAGATAAAACAAATGAAATTTTGAGGGAGAGGGGAATTTGGAATTAGGCATTACCAAGACTATGATAAATACAGATTCTGTATTTTAATAAAGTCAATTCAGTGATCTCCATTGCAGGATTTTAGAAAAACCTACTCAGAAGTTCATGCTTACCTTCAGATTTCTAAGGCAATCTTCTAAAAAGGAGGTGACATCATTTGAGAATAGGTACAGTGATGATATTTTTAACATGTGGAAAATGTTGAGTCCACTTCTAAAATACTGTTGGTCTAACTTCAGCTCTACATGAAACTTCAGCAGAAATTCTAAGGAATGGTAGAAATCAGGGAGAGATGATTTAAGTGCAAAATGAGCTTCCCGAATTGTGGAAGCTAACCTGGTTGCTTTGATAAGAGAACTGATTTTCCAGATGGGAAGTAGATCTTATCTGCTTAGGCAAATTTTAAAATTAGGCTGATGAAACTGTAGATGAATTTCGAGAGGTTTAATTAGTATGCTGGGTGGTTATGGAAGAAGAGTTGAAGGACCTTGGGAATTGGAGTAATTTTAAAAAGTGAGATTTAAAAGTAAAAAAATGGAGGTTTATGTTTGTGAGATTGTACTAGAGCAGAATATATTTTTCTTTTAGGGGGAACATGTAATTTGAAAATGCTGGAAGGTGGAGTTGGGTGATGGTGGGATCTTTAAATTGCCAACATGAAGTGACTGAAAAAGTACTGGGCAGAGGTAAGGTCTTGCAGAAATGAGCAACCTGCTGCACAGGAGTCTGCTGAGACATCATCTGAGATACTGCACATAATTTTTGTGCTCCACAGCTTAAGAAAAGTAAAATCAAACTGGAGCAGACTTAAAAAAGGACTACTATATTAGGAGTTTAACCGTGCAATGATAAAAAAAGTGTACTCTAAATAAAAATACAGTTGTTTTCTCTGACACTGAGTGGAAAAGGGGATGGAGAGGTGGGAAGGAAGAACTCATAAGTTAGTGCAGGACATGAATTGGGTGGATTGATTTGACAGTGTAAATGCTTACATGGAAGCTATAAGAAGGCCTGCAACCATCAGAAAAAAGATACCTTCCTGGATCATTTTTTCCAGTAGGAGTAGTGGGGCAAAATACCCAGGTGCTGTAAGACTGAGTTTGTAATCCTTTTTTAAGTGATTATGTGTGTTTTGCCAGTGATGGTTGAGAACTGGGCTCGTGATTTAGGAAGGTGTTTCTAGTCCTTTGTTTCCATGATTTAACTGATAATGAAAAGGTAATCTATTTAATCAGCAAACTTGGGCAGCCTGCTTTAAGCAATCAGTTTTAATCTAGTTTTACATTTCTATTTTTCAGTATTTTTCTCAGAAAAAAAAATATTATTCTTTAGTGTAATTAGCTCTAGCTAGGAGAATGCTTTCTATCACTAATCATTGGTGATCATTAAGATGGCATTGTATAGCCTACTGTGCATTGATTACAGTTCTTTGTCTATTTTGATTGTGAAAATGGTGAATCATGCCTTCTGATTTTTTTTAAGTATTTTATTCACAATTTTGTCTGGCTACATTTTGATGGGAAGTGGAATTAAAGTGCACAAACCCCTTGCTTTTCTCCATTTTGTTAAATTGTAGGTATTAACAGTATAACAAAAAAAAAAAATCCCTTCAGACTCATCAAGTTTAGTTGACAAAGGTGGTATTATATCTTTAGTCACTGAATTAACTGCATGTGTTTATCATTTCTTTCAGTATTTTAATTATTAATACATTGGAAGAAATGAAAAAAGCAGCTTTAGTGCTCTTTGTGATTCCCACTTAATTTCTTAATATTGGATGAATCTATCATTCAACAGATCTGAATTAATGAACTAAAATGAAGAAAACTCTCTGTACCTGCAGAAGTACACAACAGGTAATGGTTGTGTGTTTCAATGTGCTCTTTTTCCCAAGTACTTAGCTGCTGAGCTACAATCAATTTTGGCTTAACTTCTTGAAGTAGGAGCATATCTTAGTTACTTTATTAAATTATATTAACTTTAGGTATTTGTCTACTGTTAAAAGTAGAAGTAATAATCTTACAAAGAAAAATATAGTCTAAAAATGTGAAATACATAAAAATCTGAAAGGTTTGGATTTAGTATTTTACCTACCTGGTGTCCTGTTAGAGAGCAAATGTGTAGGTTCCATCTTGAATAAAGCAGGCTCTTGTGATATTAAATACTTCATCTTTTGTATACAGGTCCTATATGTGCCAGCAGTAATCTTTGTTAGAAGAATAACTTAGCTTTAGAGGGCTGAAACTTTCTTCCTTATGTTTTGTTTACTTTTCATTTTGAGATTAGAACATTCTTTCTATGTTTGATCTCTAAGGATAATGTTGATTTTAAACAGGGGAGTTTTGCTGTGAACAAAATCTGACTTTTGAAAGATACACATGGTCACATTTCACTTGACCTGTAGTTTGGTGGAATAAGGACATGAAGCAGAGACCATGTTAAAACATACATGCCTGGACAACCAAGATTCCGAGAGTCAACTGTACATCAGATAAAATCCGTATGTCTACAGATTGATCCATATGTCCCTCTTCCTCTGGATGCCTATAGCCCAGCTCTGAGCACTATGCCTCCCTGTACAGTTAGGTTAGTAGAGCTGTATGTCCTTGAAGAGTTGTGCATAAAACCTCTGCGATGGAAGGAAATGCTTTGATCTACCTGTTGGATTCAGTGACAAATCAAAAGATCTCTCCCCATTCTAAATGACTTAGTCATGACTATAAAAGATAACTCAATATGGGTGATTCCCAAAACCCTTACTGTGGATCTTTGCCTACAATTTTCCTTTGAAAGAGCAAACTGGTCTTGTTTGTTTTGTTTTGTTTTCCAGTATAGGCTGCCACTTGTATTGATACAGTTGCTGTTTTAGGCAGTTCAGTTCAGTTTGAATTCTCATAAGCCTTGTCAGGTACAAAACTGAATTTGCCCTGGCTACCAAACTGTAAAATTACCTATGTAGAAGACAGAGTCCCCTCCTCTTTTTTTCTTTCATTCCCAACCCTCCTTCCTCCCCTGAAGAATCTTAGATGTAGAAAGCACAACATTCATGGACCTCGATCTCTAAGAAGATTTCATCTCTCATGAAGTGGGCTACTTTCTGCTTGTTTAGGTTTGTTGTTGGAGCCTTGGTTAGATTATAGTGTGGTTCTGTGCTTTTTTTTTTCTGTTGGTTCAGTGTTTGAGATAATGAGAAGAAATTAGAGTGGATTGTGTCAGTCTGTTTAGAGTAGTTACTTCAGAATGTCATCCCCCTTCATTTTTAGTCGTCTTCTGTCTTGGTGTCTAAAAATAGAAAGTGGGGAATAATTTCTGAAGCTGGTAAAACTAAATCAAAAACCAAAGTGCTGCACATAATGAAGACAGACATTTTATGGAGAAGAATGTACAATATTTTTAGGGATGGTAACATTAAATGACCATCTTTCATTATATTGTTGTAGAAATTTCCTTTTGGTAGCAAAACACTCTACTGCATTTGAAATGTTTCAAAGAGCTAGTATTTTTATCTGGTTTAAGCTATTGAAGAGATTAACCTGTTTAATTTGGAATTATAGAAGGAAGAATGCAATAACTATATATTTTTTTCTGTTCAATTACATATTAGAGTGTTGTGGCTTCTAAGTTGCTATTTAAAATACTACTTTTTGTGTTATTTTCTACGAATAGTTTGTGGCAAACAGTATGCTCATTGTTCTGCATCACCCTGAACTGTTAATGCAGTCAGATGGCCAGTTTGCAGGCTGGGTCAGAAACAAGTCGGTCAGTCACTGGCAACTGGGAAATGTCTTTTGAGCCAATAGATCTATCCTGTAGAGTAAAAATTCTGGGAACCCCAAATTCTTTGTTAATGTTTTTCTTGAGATTTTGGTTTCAGTTACAAGAGAAAAAGCCTTCTTGAGAATGGAGATTGAAAATTTTTTTTGGAGTGGCCTCTAAATCTGCTGATATTCAGTCTGTTCCTCCCAAAGTCATAGAGACAGATTCTGCAAATAAACATTCACTGGTTTGTCCAGGAAAGACCAATCAAATATACATTCAGGAATCAGCAGAGTATACTCAGGCAAAAAAAACAACCCTTGACCAGACTCTTGACTGAGACTGTTCTTCCTCTTGTATCTGAAAGTCTGCTTTTCCATTTTCACAGTTGTAGAAGGTGTAACAGAGGAGGAGACTTTTGACTAGACATGTGTAGGGCAATCATCATCAGCTGCTGCTGTGGTAACCATGACCTAAGTGTTGAGCTATCATTCATTGTAGTGGCTGTGGGTCACCATTCATTAATATTCATCTTTCCGTTTCTAGTTTATTATTTCCCATGCTGCGTTCCCATGTACTTCATTATTTAAGGTGCATTCACACAGGCACTTCTGGATCATTGATTTTGTAGTTTGTCGTAGATCTGTTGTCATCTTTAGTGGGAATGTCCTAGAAATATCTGATAATCCTTCGTAATGTGATTTCTAGTCTCTACATCTCCTTTAAGCCAGACTACTTGAACTCTTGACTTTGGAGCTCTTGGAAAGAGTCCTAAGCAGACTAGGATATCTGAGTGAGTACTTCCAAGAATTTTCACTGTTTTTGTAGAAAATTCTTTTGAAGTTAATTTCCAGGGTAAAATCTGAAATTTTTTAGGAATGAATGAGACCTAAGCTTGGGACTCACTTTATTAGTAGCTCTAAAGGTGAACCAGAAGGTTCTTCAGAGTGTTAGCAACTGAACTTTACTGTGGAAGTTAGTACTGATATTTTGTGGTGTCATGACTTGGCTGTCTTGGGTAAATAGTTTTAGATGAACTATATATTAAGCTATAGTTTAACTTAAGTTACAGATGAACTTTCAAGACAAAAAATCAACCTGTTACTACAAGAATGTCTAACCTTTTGGCAGAAGGGTGTCACAGTTAGCAGACATTGACAATGAGTTGACAATATTAATACTCATAGTTTTAGGGAAGAATTAATTTTATTTTTCTTTCATGTTTTGCCCTCAACTTGGGAGAAATCTGTGTCATTTAAGGAGTTCTTAGGATAATTTTAGTCTTTTTAAGATGGATATATTCATGAGTGGAGAAAAGCTTTGACCAAATTTGAACCGCATCTGCTGACTGCTGAAAGAGAGATGGGAAGATGCTGAGAGATGAACTCACTGAGTTAGCAGAAGCAGTTTTTATAATGGTACCAATGCTAGCTGTCAACCTTGCTCTTCTGCTGCAGGTGATTTTCCTCATTGCACACATGGTCGAGGGCATTATTTAAGCTAAAATGGACCGCGAACATGGCTTTGAGATTATGTGCAGGTTAGCTGCCCCTGTGTTGGATGGGAAGGCAATCTCTTCATTTTAGAGCTGTAGCAGATGGTTTTATTTGAGCCCTATGTCCTCTTCAAAAGAGCTGTCATGTGTTAGTCTCTTACTAAATTGCATTTTGCTGGCAGAGAAATGGGAAACCTTTTTTCAGTCAGACTAGGTGGTATAACTAGAATTCTTTTGGCTCTCAATGCAGCATGCAGAACCATAATTTCATGATTTCATGCAGTTTTAGTTGGTTCCTGCTGGGAGGTAGGATCATGCTGAATTTCACCAGCTGTAGTGTTCAGGTGGACCCTTGTGTCATTTTGCGTAACACCATTTATAACCAGAAATGTGTAGCAATAGCCCTTAAATACATGCCATTAAAACTTGTGGAATATTTTAAATAAAACAAGATATTTTGCCTTCCTATGAGCTTACACCTTGCTTTTCAAATTTCTAGCTAACTTTGTCAGGTAGCATTATGCTGCTTAAGTGTTGTGTTCCGAAGTTTACTTGTTCTGGAGGTAGAGCTGAGCTCTGCGTGAAATCTGTTGCACATCACTGAGGAAGGCAACAGAATCATTCTGACTTACCACTGCAGTGAGATCCATTTATACACTTGGATATTGTCAGATGAAACTTGGGTAAAATCACTCTGTAATTTTATACTTTTCTGTATATTGATGAAGCTTTTCTGAGTGCTGAAGTCTGTTGACTAACTTCAGGAGCTGTTGATATTATTAGCTTCTTGAAGCTTCAGATATCAGATGGTGCTTACTGAAAATTTTTTCTTTTTTTTTTTTTTTCTTTTTTGAGAAAATTGGAGCATGAGGTTTCCATCCAGGGGAAGTTATTTGAACTGGAGAAGGATTTTCATGATAGTAGCATCAAAATCCCATTGGCAATGAAAGTTTGGGGAGAAGTGGAAGTTCTGTAGTAGTTTCCTAGCAGGAAGGCAGACTTATAAAGATGTGAGAAAAACAAAACTAAGAAATAAAAACTGCTCTCAGGATTAATATTTAGAAAACAATTTAAGGTGATCTGAGCCACCAGTTTGGTCCAGTTTAGTGCTGATCTTCATGGCATCCTGTCATCTGTAAGTACTGTACAAGACAGTTTGTCGAAGGCTAATTTGTAGAAATTCCTTCAAATTTCGTGCTTACAGATTACTTCTCTTATGACTTATGATCTAAGGATATATCATAAAAGGGTGAGAGACAAACTTGTTATTGAACAGACCTTGGCACTGCTGCAGCCCTGTTGTTCCTTCTGTGTCTCCTGTGGTTGTTTCTGCCCATGACATTATGCCAGCTCTGCCTGTAATGGGGAAAACTGCGTACTATGACTTCTTGGGGATACCTTTTAATTTTCTTTAACTCAGTGAATCACTTCACTAGGTGTGTTCACACATCTGTGTCTGCCCTCTCAAAGTAGATGGAAGGCACACAGACAACAGTGGAATAGGGTTGCCATTACGTTAGTGTTAACTTGAATTGGTTTATGCTCTTGAGAAGTGGTTTGTTTCCTGTTATTCAAAGAAATACTGAAGAGCAGTAGGGAGTTAAGAGACTGTGTCTTGAACTTTCCTTCTCCCGACTTAAGGGTTTGACAGTGCCGTGCAGTCCACTTCCAAGATTACCATGGAAAATGGTAAATGTAGTAACTTTTAGTGATGTTTCTTTCCGTTCAGTTGTAATAGCATTATGTGGGTGTTGAGGTTTAAGCCCACCCAGCTGGCAACAAATCAACCATGCAGCCACTCACTCTCTCCTACCCCTCTCTGGTGGGATGGGGAGGAAAAAATACAACAAAAGGCTGCAGGGTCGAGACAAAGGGCAGGGAGGGATCACTCGCCAATTATAGTCACAGGCAAAAGACAGACTTGACTTGAGGAAAGAAAATCAGTTTAATTAAACGAAACTACTACCAATTTACCAATTGAATCAGAGTAGGACAGTGATAAATAGAACTAGATCTTAAATATAACCCTTCTCCCCACTCCTCCCTTCTTTCCAGGCCCTGCTCGGCTACCTCCTCCCCCTAGTGCACAGAAGGGCAGGGAATGGGGGTTGTGGTCAGTACCAGTCTATTCCAGGTTGTTTCTCACACCCCTTCCTCTTCAAGGGGAAATCTCACAGTCCTCCCCTGCTACAATGTGGCATTCCTCCTATGGTAGACAGTCTTCCATGAACTTCTTCTATGAACTTGTACCAGTGTGGATCCCTTCCATGGGAAATAGACCAATAGCAATAGACCGCTCCAGCGTGGGCTTCCCTCAGAGTCACAGTCTTCTTCAGGAGCAGTGCCCTGCTCTAGTGTGGGGTCCTGCACGGGCTGCAGATGGGATTCTGCCCAGCTGTTGATCTCTGAGGGCTTCAAGGGCTCAGCCTGAGAACTGACCGTGGGCTGAAGGGGAGTGCCTGCTCTGGTGTGTCTCTCCCCATTCACATTGTATATCACTTCCTTTATATATATTATTTCATTAGTATTGTTACTGTTGTTTCTTCTGTCTGTGGTGTTGTAATAAACTGTCCTTACCTCAACCTATGGTGTTTTACCTTTTTGTTCTAATTCTCTTTCCTGTGCCATTGGAGGAGAGAGGCGGGGAGGATTGGCTGCATAGTGCTTAGTTGCTGACTGGGGTTAAACCCCGACACCCTCTTAAATATGTTATCTCAGAGGTGCTGATTGGCTTGGCCTTGGCCAGAGGCAGGTCTGACTGGGAGCTGGGGGAGCTTCTCGAAGCTTCTTACAGGGGCCACACCAGTCACCCTCTCTACCAAAACCCTGCTAGACACAAGCCCAAGACACATTGAGTTACTAATGTTGGGATTGCTGTTGCATTTTCTTTGAGTGTAGAACAGCATACAGACCTTAGTTCATTCTCTGATTGTATACATTTTATTTATGTGTTCTGAGCTTGTGGTTTTTTTGCAGCAAGACTTTTTAAATGTAAAGTTTGCAAAGGTATGCTTAGTCCTTACTCTTCTTCAGATATTGTCTTGCCAAGTTGTCTTTGGTCTTTAAAAATTTTTTTAGAACATGCTTAACTACTTAGGTATTAAAAAATTCCTGATCTTTTTTTTTTTTTTTGCATGCAATATACATCTAATGAATAGAGTTTTTGAAGAAAATTCAAAATTCAGGCTACCTGAGAGAGTAGTGTAGTGCCATAGCATGACAGTGTGGGTGGGAAGAATGCTTGTAGATGTGTGCCCTTTAGGTACACTTGTGTTTCAGTGCAACTGTTAATACTGGTTTCATGTTTAAAATTTGTCGTGTTTAGTTTGGATTTCAGACTTCTTTACTTTTAATGGTTGAGTCTTAAAATGCAAATTTGTCACAATTGGACTCCAATGAGAATAGATCTGTTTGAGATTGTAGGGATTTGATTTATAGATTAGGCAGTCAAAATAATTACATTATAGAAAGACAGCTTGATATACTATCACACTTCCAATTCATGCCATTATTTAGAACTCTTAACCTAAAATGAATAGCTAATGGAGTGTTTCAGCAGTTCTACATTTCTATGAAATGGTCTGGTTTAGCATTACCATGTTCATATACTATAAGCATGCTGTATTAGTGCAGGCTACCCTAATCCTTGTGCCAAATGCTATATGAAACATGGATATTGGAGTCTGCCTTTTGAGATCACAAAATCACAGAATGTTAGGGATGGGAAGGGACTTTGAAAGATCATCTAGTCCAATCCCCCTGCCAGAGCAGGATCACCTAGATGAGGTCACACAGGAATGGGTCCAGGTGTGTTTTGAATGCCTGCAGAGAAGGAGACCCCACAACCTCTCTGGGCAGCCTGTTCCAGTGTTCTGTTATCCTCACTGTGAAGAAGTTCTTTTTCTCATATTTATGTGGAACTTCCTGTGTTCCAGCTTATACCCCTTGTCCTATCATTGGCTGAGACTGAGAAGAGCCTGGCTCCATCCTCCTGACACTCACCCTTTACATATTTATAAATATTAATGAGGTCACTTCTCAGTCTCCTCTTTTCCAAGCTGAAGAGACCCAGCTCCTTCAGCCTTTCCTCATAAGGGAGATGTTTCACTCCCTTAATCATCTTTGTGTTTCTACGCTGGACTTTTTCAATCAGTTCCCTGTCCTTGTTGAACTGAGGGGCTGGACACAGTATTTCAGATGCAGCCTCACCAGGGCAGAGTAGAGGGGGAGGAGAACCTCTCTCCACCTACTAACCACACCCCTTCTAATACACCCCAGGATGCCATTGGCCTTCTTGGCCACAAGGGCACACTGATGGCTCATGGTCATCCTGATGTCCACCAGGACCCCCAGGTCTCTTTCCCTTACACTGCTCTCCAACAGGTCAGTCCCCAACCTGTACAGGTACCTGGGGTTGTTCTTTCCCAGATGCAACACTCTATGCTTGCCTTTGTTGTATTTCGTTAAATTTCTCCCTGCCCAACTCTCCAGTGTGTCCAGGTCTCACTGAATGGCTGCACAGCCTACTGGTGTGTTAGCCACTCCTCCCAGTTTTGTGTCATCAGCAGGCTTGCTGACAGTGCGCTCTGTTCCCTCATCCAGGTCATTGATGAATATATTGAATAGTACTGGCCCCAGCACCGACCCTTGAGGGACTCCACTAGAAACAGGCCTCCAACTAGGCTCTGCCCCATTGACCACAGCTCTCTGGCTTCTTTCCTTCAGCCAGTTCACAATCCACCCCACTACCTGATCATCCAGACCACACTGCCTCAGTTTATCTGCAAGGATGCTGTGGGAAACTGTATCAAATCTTTACTGAAATCAAGATAGGCCACATCCCCTGCACTACCATCATCTATCCACCTGGTTATGTCCTCAATCAGATCCATCAGCTCTAAGTGATACACAAAGAGAAAATGCTATGTGTGAAGGTCAGTGGCCGTGTTTGGGCCCAGAAGTGTGCTAGCTGGTCTGCTCTCAAGTTCCGAGCAGTAAGTAGGGTTTTGGTGGGTCAGATCAGTGCATAGCCTGTGACTAACTTAAAAGTAATCTCTCTTATTTTAGTAGGGGTGAGCAAAATAGGCAGTAGCTGTAATGTAGGGCTTAGGTTGGGTGATGTGAAGTCTAGAAAACAAGTATATGAAGTAATCTTGCCTAAAGGACAAAGCAAGACAATCCAGAGAGCATGCTGTGAAATTCTCTTCTTTCCCACATCAATCTCATGAATCACCCTCCTCTCAGCTTTCCAAATGAAATGCAGGAAAAAGTGTTCCATGATCTAGGTGTATAGGGAGAGAAGTACAGGGCGGAGTCAAAGATTGCAGGCACTGTGATGAGTGAAGACAAACATGGTATAGCTGCCTTGACCTGAGCTTTGTCAGAGGGAGAGGCACAGTCACACACTTTTAGCTTGCTAAGGCCTGTGTTGGGATCTTGTAAATATTATGGAATGATGAACACAAGAGCAAGAAATCAGATATGCATCTTCTTAAGAATCACAATTTTTGTCATGATTTGTGTTTCAGTATTTAGAAACCTAAGCAAACTGACTTTAAAAAAACCCAAACAAACAAAAATACAACCAAAAAAAAGGCCAAAATAAAACAGTAACCCAATACTGATACTATGTCATATTTCCTATTTCTAGATGTTTGGCTTTCCTGAGTTGTGTCATTGCTGTATTTAAATTGACTTGATAAAAATATATAAATACCCTGGTTCTTTGCAGATATGAACATTTTAAGCATTGTTGTTTGTTGTAACTGTTAAGATTTTTATGTTGGTTTGCTTTTGGTTTTTTTTTCCTCCTTTGTCTGATGTGCTTTGATGTGATGGTATTCTTTTCAGCTTGGCATTTAGACAAACCTTTCTAATGTCTTCTGGCCATCATGTGTCATAGCTAGCTTTTAACATTTCACATCAAATTTAGCCGGACTTTTTTGTTGATGTGTTTTTTTCTTTTCTTTCCCTTTTTTTTTTTCTTCCCTATTTTTCTACAGTGGACAGGTCAAAATCCCAGCAAATCAGAAATACTAGTACCATAAGACGAACCTCTTCTTTGGACACAATAACAGGACCTTACCTCACAGGACAGTGGCCACGTGATCCCCACGTACACTACCCTTCATGTATGAAAGATAAATCTACTCAGGTAAAAGCTGTAAAACAAGACAACAGAGATGTTTCATATAATTGATATCTTCCTGATAATGCTTTTATCACCTCATCTGGGATCTTAGCTCAACTTAATTCTGAAGAACTGCGGATTCACTAAAAATACGAAGCCCTAAAAATAGGGTACAGTAGTGTGTTTTTTTAAATCAGTGTCAATTTAGTAATATGGTGTGTGAGATAATATTTTTATGCTTCTAGGAAACAGTTGTTAAAAATAATTTTCTGTGTGGGCATATCTGTTGAGGCTAAATAAGCAGATTTCGATCTCAGCCTTCTATCTGTTTTATTTTGAAGCTGCTATAAGCAAAACTGTGCTGAGTTACTTAAAAAAAAATAAAATTCCATAATAGTAGTGGATGACAAACTGAAGATTTTACTAAATCATAGTAGTAAATCTGTGGGTCTCAAAAAGTGTGTGTGGAGGAGGAGAAGGAAAGAGGTTACTGTTAAGAACTGATCAGTTTGTCGCTAGAGGGGAAATCAAGATAAGGAAGCTGGGATTGAACAGTATGGTCTTGAGATGCCCCCTCTGATGCTTAGTAGCAGATAAGACAAACAAAAATGCCCTGTGGAAGAGTTGCCTCTTGAAGCCAGACATGAGAATGAGGGCATTACCACCAGTTACAAAGTGAAGGCCACTGAGGTTTTTTAGGAACTAATACTATTGTGATACCCTTGGATCCTCCTCAGGGCTCTGTTCTTAACAGGAACCTGTGGCAGATAGGCTTCTGTGGCACTTACAGTGCTTCACTACTGTTTGGCTAGAAAGGTGAGCATTGTTTCTTGCCTAATTCCTCCTCACACTGCAGCTTGTTACCTGCAAAGGTGATGACTATCAAACAGGTAAGAAATGCATAATTCTAAAAAACCCCCAAATTATTAGCAAAGGGTTTGCATTCTCATTTTTTCCATAGTGTTACTAGGATATGAAGTAAGTCATCTGAGTTTGTATTCTGAACTAAATTGGAAACTAGAAGAAACTGTCTATCTTCTGTTATATTTTCAATCTACAGGCACATGTAGGGATAAGTTGGTAAATCAGCTTACTGTCTCTTGTGCTGTGATTCTGGTCCATTGTTACTATGGATGTCCCACAAAGAAAAATGATACTTCTGACATTCTACCTTTTGCTTATAACTCTCTTTTGCCATTAAGAAATGTTTTTAATGGACACTTGTGTTGTCACTATGCATACGATACCTTTAAAATCTTAAAAGTACCTTAAAAATGGTCTGAGTTTTAGTGTTTTGTGTAATACTGCATTTCTCAGGAAAAGTTAGAATGTATAAGTAATTTTCCACATCTCTCTAAAATACACTGTAGCACAACACAGGAAGTCCTCTGATGGTGGAAGGATAAGCATAGAATGCTTAGAAAAGAAAAATAATTTGTCTGTATGTTCCAGAAATCCTCTTAATGAATTTGGGAATCTGATGAGTAGAATTGTTCAGGGAGACTTCTAGAAACTATTGTGAGACCCTTTAAGAAAATGCTGTCTTCATGTCCACTCATTCATTTTGAAACCAGCTAGTTTTAGCAAAAAAGAAGCATAAGCAGCAGCAGTCACCTTTATTGTCATGAAGAATTTACCTAAAAAGATCTTAATCCTGGGTTTACTCAAAGATGCCTTCCTTTCACAGTACTGTGCCCTGAAAGCTTTTTCTGTTTTGAAACTGTAATTTCCATTCAGGATATTTTTCGATAGCATGCTTTGTAGTTACTGTATTTCTTAACCCCTCTCCTAAAACTTCTATCCTAGCAAACTTATGAATAGAAAATGTAGAATATTTAAACATTCACAAACAAACCTTTTCACTAGTTACAGAAAAGAGAAACAAACTTCTTCTATAAATATTTGAGCTCCAAGCATTTGGCAGTAAAATTGCTTTCCTAGTGAGCTCATGTAAGTGTTTAGGTTATTTGACCTGTTGGCCGCCACCCTTTGCCTCATTCAGAAACAAAGCTCAGGGAGAAGAGTGACAATGAAGTTTTACCTTTTCAACATAATCAAATGTATCAAAGGGGAAAGGCAGTACTGTTGTCATTACAAGCTGAAGTATTATTTCAAAGGGATAAGGGCAGGGAAGTTTCATGGTTTGGATTTGTGTGGTTATCTTCGAAGAAGTTACTATATTACCTGTTGTTTTATTAAAATTATGCAAAACCCGAGGATTTAGCAGTGTTTTGAGTTGAAAAACATTGTGTCTTGACTACTCAGGACTATATGAATATATAAAACGCCATAAGCATAGTGGTTGGCACAGCAAATTCCAAGTTTTTTTAAAAATAAAATGTTCACTAGGGAGGCTTGTAGATGATCATAAAATATTGACCTGAGTTACATTTTGGTTGTGTGGGGTTTTTTTGTTGTTTGATCTCTCTGTAGTTAGAAGTATATCTACTGTCAAGAACCAAGGATGAGTTCCAAGTTGTTGATAGGATGTATGCATGGCAAATTAAGTTAAATTAAATTAAAAACTTGCTTACTGCCTGATTACCAGCATAAGTAGTTCTCCTAATTCATGTTTGTTGGCTAATGTAACAGTTTACCTTATGGGAGCTCATATAGTTCATAGCAGCTAACAATAATAACATGTTAGTTTAGGATAGTGGAAGATGACAACAACAAAAAATTAAACCAAGATAATGAAAATGGACTTTTTTTTTGTATGAGCATGTTTCATTGGAGAATACTTTATCTAAACTCATGAACGATACTTCCAGTATAACTTACATGGTAGGTGGAATAATTATATCTCTTTCAAGGGTACTTTTTGTCCCTAATTAAACATTAATTTACAATCCAATTTTTTTTACACTTTTCTGAAGGTGGTGATTATAGCTCTGATAAGTTTCTTAGAATTGTTGAATTTAAAAGCAGAGTCATATTCTAGTCCCCCATGATCAGATGAACCTTTAAGGAAATTTATTCCAAGTCCTTGTTTCCCACTTAAGTTGTTTGAACCTGTATAGTGCTTATGAACGAGATGTTTTTTTCTTTCTCTGAAATTAAACCAGGAATTTAAAAAAATGATATTATTATTTAAATAGGGGAAAAATAATTTGGTTTATTTGTTTAGTTTCTGTTGCATCTTGAAGAATAGTAACTATGGTTCCTATTTCTGTGTCCCTCTTACCCACCTCAAGTATTTTGACTGAAAATACTGAAGAGAAGTGAGCTTGTTATGTTTACTTTTGGAAAAATATACTATGATCCTATGCATTGTGACATTTACACAGTTCCAAATTGAGCAGAATTGTGCATGCATTTATGTTTGTGTGTGCACGCATATGCATACAACTAGCTCTTCTTTAAGGAGCAGCAAGTTTTGGTTAGTCAAAGGTATGCCATTTTATTTAGTAGTGTTTTAAGTAGTTCAGAAATGCAGGGAAAATTAGTATTATAGGAAGTTATTATATGTGTTGATATACTTTGTGATCCCTTTTCCAAGTTCCTCCACAGTCCTACTTCCCTCCCATTTCAGTAAAATTTGAACTTTTCATTAAGGTCATTTAAAACTCAGTACAGCTTCCTTCCCCACTTTTTCATCTGTTGGAAGTACTGGTGAAGCAATTTTGCATACTTCTCCTTCATGCTGTACATGTGAGTGTTTTCCCCCTTCCTAGCGTAAGGAATAATTCAGTGTTGGAATGGTTGTGCCTAACCTCAGAATCTTCAGAAACATTTGGATAATCATCATGGTTTATTAATATAATTATTTGTCAGTAGATAAATAATTTTAAAAAATATTATAAAAGCAAAAAGGAGAGATTAGGGATACATGTACTATGTTGATGTCATTACGAAGACATTACCAGTTAAAGTTTTTCTATATAATCTTCCTCATTTCAAGTAATACAAAGAAAAGAACAAATGACCAAGTGGATTATGATTTGGTGATTTCCCCCCCTGCAACTTACAACTTAAACTGGATTCCAGTATGCCTTTTTCATTATATATGGCAATTACTTACAACACAAACAGAAATGAAGCAAGTTTGCAAGCTGCCTTTCAGAATTTTTAGTTTAATCTAAAGAATAAGGCAGAGTTATTAAACTGGAATACTTGGCTAAAATATGTTTTTGTTCTTGTGTGTGGGCCAAAGCTTCAATGTAGTTAGCTCTCATTAGTCACCTGAGTAATGTTTTGTTTTCTTTTGAGTAGAAACTTTATTGCTTAAAAATTCAGATCATAAACCAGGAGGCTTAATTACGTGGAGCTTTTATTGGTGTATTAGCTATCATTGCTTTCATGGAATACTCTAATGATGTACTTTGGGCAGAAGGAACAAGGAGGAAGATGAGTCATATAACTAGCTATATTCTAGGTTTTCTTAACCTGTCTGATGTTTAAGAGGAGTCATCATCTCTATTCAAATTATGTTCCAACTCTTTAGGCCGTTTCTTTCTAGAGGTCCTTTGAATGCTTTAGAAACATTTGAAGACACATCAGACTTTATCTTCTAGTGCTGTTTTTGCATTTCTTTTGAATAGGAAGTTTTTCAAAAACATTATTGCTTCCCTTGTAAAACCTAGACTTGTGTTCTTAATCTGTGCACCCATTCCCCAATGTGGTTAATCTGGAATGCAGGCTACATACAGTAATAAGAGCGAAGGGCTGGCTGTAAAATGTGAGATATTTAGAATACTTCAGTCTTATTTTAGGTTTAGGTAGGTTGGAACTCCATGCAGTCATTTAGATCTAAATGAAGTGGAAAGAATGTAGGTGTATATCCCTGACATGAGTGGAAAAGCAAGGCAGAATTACCAAACATGTTGGAAGAAATGCTAATCTCTACGAGGTTGGGTGAGCTAGAACAATGGTAATTGTCATTTACATTAAGACTGAAGAGAGCAACCAGATGTGATGTTCTCAGCATGTCCTATCCCATGCGCGTGCTTTAAGCATTGTGTCAACTGAAACTGGGAACATGGACTTTCACATTTTGAAATATCAGCGATCCTCCTTTTGAAGCTGCAGCATGTGTTACTTAATGGTTTAAATCTTAGTTTCTGAATATAGACTTGCAGGAATAATCCTTCAGTTTCATGAAGTTTAGTTCATACTTAGAGTGATGCTGTAAATTAGTTTCAGCTCTGAAACATTACCAGTTTCACAGGTAGTACCTATGACCTTTCTTACTGTTTCTAACTTTAAGTGCAGCAACTTTGGTTTTATTTGTTGTGATTCAGAAATTTTTCTTCAAATACAGTTTTGAGTTACTTTTTTTTACTTGCATTTTTTTTTTAAATATGTTTAACATCAGAGATATGCTTGCAGCTTCTAAAGCAAGTGCTATGAAGAAGCTTGTTTTGTTGAAGTTGGAAATAAAGATGAGAAAATACTTTTCATGAAAAGTGGCATATCAAGTGTACTGTATACCCCCATCTTATTTATGGTGTAAATTATAACATTCAGGTGATACATGAGAACTAATCTTCATATAATGTGGGTTACAATATAAGTAGCAATTTCTAGGGTTTGAGGAAGACCGGCTTACTATAATATTCTAGTAACTGCTTATGTTGTGGTGTGTTTTTCTTTTTACCCTTTTCCATCTGAATATAAATAGCACTTTAATATAACATTGCCTGACTTCAGTACTGTGCTAGGAACATCATACATTATCTGTAATCTAATACTGCAAATAAAATTGAAGGACACAAATTGTCTGCCCACTGTATACTGATACTTGTATGTATATTTTGAAAGGTTGTGACTTGACTCAATTTACCAGAAATTGAAAGCAACTTGTAATCCTTGTCTCAAGAGGGATAGTATTTGCATGGAAGAGAGTATCAAAGCATATTTGAGAAAGTACAACATTTGGTTTTAAGTAAATGGATGTTTTATATGTGTCCTTTTGATTTCTGGTTGAAACAACTGCAGTACGAGGATTCCCACCTCTCTCTGCTAATAGTCACCAGTGTTGTTGATGAAGTTTGTCAGGGTGTTGCTGTTAGATAGCAAGGACAAAAACCAAACTATGCTTACTAAAAAAATACAGGCAAGCTCTTGCTTACTAGGTACTTTTTTTTTTTTTTTCCCTTTTTGGTTGGCTTTTTTAACACTTCTTTTTTGAGAAACTCACTTTGTTGGTGTCTTTTCTATTTATTACACTGTAGTTGAAAGACTATGAGCCTGTAATCATCCCTGTTACACCCTCACACACTACAGGTAAATATTTAAGAAAAAGCTGTTTCTACTTCATCCTGGAGTTGTTCCCCAAACTATGGAGCCATGTTTTATTCAGAAAACAATCTGTGGAAGATAAATTTTCAAATAATTGCCTTTTAATGATTTTTTTTTTTGTTTTGTATGAGGGTATGGTTCCAGCTGTACTTGGGATATAATAATATACTTCAAGAGTGATTTAAATTGGGAAGTAAATTGTAGTAGATTGTGAAAGTCCTTAATTTTGGAAAAGGAGCAAATTTTTCCCCCCGTTTTCTCTAGTCCTTTGGAAATCTGCAAATCACTTCAGTGTTTAAAAAAACTACAAACCCTAGAAGCAATACAGTGTCTTTAACACATTTCAGGGAGGTACTAAGTTTCCAGTCTGCATGACCAAGTACTTAGACGTGTTTCTAACATGGCTCTGCTAAAATGCAGAGTGAGTGAATGCACGCACAGGTAAAGTGCGTGTGTCAGAGGCTCTGTTTTGGGTCATGAGAGTCTTGGGTTGCCTGGCTGAGGGACTCCCATGTTTTCCTCATAGTTCTAAATAACTTTTGACTCTTCACTCTTGATTATTTATTTAATTTTTTAAAATTTTTATATTTTTTTTTCATAAGCACATTATCTTCTGTCTTCTTCCCCAGACACACACGAAGAGAGTCATAAATACACAGAACCCTAACTTTATAATATAAGACATTTTTTCTTTCCTTGGGACATGCAGCAGAATTTTCATTACTGATTTTTTTTTCACTTTGCTCTTTAATCTCACACACGCACACATGAAAAAAATGCCACCTAAACTATGGAAAGTGCAGGGCTGTCAGAAAACCCAAGTGAGATACGTAGGCCTATGTGCGCAAAGTGACTTAGCACATTAAATGTTAGGACTTAAGAGTTAGATGCTGGGCTGTAGGCCATTAATGCTGTGGCAGTGCAGTGATTATGAAGCTGTAGGCTGTACTCTGAAACTGCAGTTCAGTGCTTAATGGTGCCTGCCCTGCTGTGCTTGGCTTAAGTGGCCTAGACCCAGAGGGCTGCTTCCACCTTCCTTCCCACAGCAGCAAGGGTGAGGAGCTACAGGCGTTGCTTTTGTGGTGTTCTCCAAGGCAATGCTCAGCCTTCTTCCTCGGCAGAACGGTGTCCACTATGTGTGTGGGTACTAATGAAAGTTTCTAGACCCTGGAGAGGAAGCAAGAGTAAGGAAAGCTGTGAAGGAACAAGGTTTCCATGCATGAGAAGGAAGTCCTGCAGCCAGGTGGATCTCAGCTTCTACATGTCCTGTTGGGCAGAGGTCCCATCTCACTAGGACAGGTATCAGCAGTGGTCCTGTGTCCTCCCTGAAAACCCTCACTGCAAAATTCTCATCATTTTCAGTGGTACAGTTTTATCTCTTGTGGCCTTATTGTGAAAGATTCAGCTAAGACTAGTTAGAATTCTTGAAAAAAAGCCTTTTTTTCATTTTCAAAAATTTATATATGTGCCTATATCCCTGAGTTTTATATGGTTTGTGTCCCAGATTGTCTCTGGGTTTTAGATGCCCCTTTGCTCCTCCAGCAGCCGGTGACTCTCTTGTTCAGAAATGCTGGTGGATACCCTCAATTTTCATAATAGTCCTGTGGGGAATAAGCACACAAGTTGGGAGATTTGGCTTCCAGACCCCTCTCAGTCTTTGAGGGTTAACTTTATAGCTCCTACATCCAGTGACAGTCTGCAAACCTCTGGGCTTGCAGACAAGGCTGGAAAAGGCCTTCCCTTTGCTGTCCCGCTCACGTAGGTCTGCACCAAAAATAATGAAGTGTATCAAGCTCTGTACTAAGTCAGAGTTAGCAAGGAATAATTGGTTATATGCCCCAGTGATTAAGACAGACAGGTGGGAGAAGTGATTCCTGGGGTTTTGTGTCTGAGTTTGGTTTGGTTTGTTTTTTTTTAAATCTTGTTTTCTAAACTGTCTGTTGAGTAAAAACTAGAAATGGTTGCCAAAGCACAGATGAGAGTAGCCAGCTAAGCATTGGGGTTTTTTTGTTTGTTTTTGCAATCGTCAGGCCGCTGATTCCTTTTTCAGTAATATGCATTGTTCTTATCCTTTGTAAAAGCAAGTTTACAAAACTGTACTTTCCTATTTTATTATTATTTTTGTTTTTATTTATTGAGACTGTTACTGCTGCATATCAGCTACTGGAATTTATTTCATGTATAATGCTTGAACTCTGACATTGCACAAAGAGTAAAGCAATAATCCGTACCAAAAGTTTTTGTTACCTGGAGAATTGAGTATATTTTCTTCCCCCCCACCCTCTAGACACCTAGCTGTTGGGCTGAAGAAGGAGCAGAAAAGAGATCACATCAGCGCTCAGCATCATGGGGAAGTGCTGATCAACTAAAAGAGGTGAGAAGATTTGCACAGTGGAACCTTGCAAGTTTTTATATGGCCAAGACATTTTTTAATCCCTATCTGGAGTCCAGGAAACTGCACCCTTTCCCTCCCCTCTATTGCTTTTGAAACAGGTTATACCTCCAACTTAAGTTGTTTCAAGAGTGGTTGTTATTTTATGCCTGTTGGATTTCCTCCCTGTCTACTATGCAGCATTGGCTGTGAAGGAGTGGCCAGAGTAAATGCTGAGGAACTAGCTTGTTTGATTAATATTTTTCCTGTTCGGAGTTACCTTAGCTGGCTTTCTGTTCTTTAATGCTGCTCTCCTGAAAGAGGCAAAGTGTAAGTTGGTATGTTAGCATGTTCTTGTTTGGAAATTGAGTTCAAGTTTTAGGGTGGAGATAGAGAGGATGTCATTTTCATGAATGAAAAAGGAGGGTAAGTATTGATACAGTAATGGTATGATGATCTGAAATGCTCTTTAATAATACGCATTTTACTGTAGACAATTGCAACTAGAAGGAACCCACCAAAAGTGAAGTAGATTTGCATCATGTGAAAGTAGATACTATAAAATGGTCTTCAGCTCCCCTGAAATGACAGTATTTTGCTTTTTGTTCCAGTAAACTCCATTCTGTCCAGAGTTTCTGTCACTCTAGCTCTGTCCTGTAACTAGTGTGCAGTCAGCCTCATGCCCTTGTCAGGAAGGGTGCAGCCTCTTTTCAGGAGATACACCTCTCTCTTTAAGAAACATAAGGACTGATATTCTGGACTTTTTTTATCCTCTTTTCTGGCTTTCTGTTTAAAAGAACATTCAAAAATGAGAAGGAAGGTGTAGATCATCTGAGGAGATGATGTTACTGGCAATATATAGTTATCTTCCAGACAACGACTGATAGGAAAAATAGTTGTCAAAAAGAGTGATGTAAGTTTAATTACTTGAATTTTAAAATCAGATTTGACAAATATGGAATAATCTTTCATTCCAATGGTGGCAATAGCCTCATTTTTAAAGATGAGGATCTGAGCCAAAGAGGGTTGTCTATTACCATCTCACTGAATACCTGTTATGAAAACTCATCATAGCTGATTTATTAGTACATTGGCCTTTGGTTGTGTGAGTGACTTCATCTGCAGCTGTGAGGAAGCACTCGGAATCACAGATTGTGTCCTGAAATCAGTGCAGAAGGAGTTTTGTGCCTGAAAAGTTTTGGCTTAAACATTACCTATGAGCACCAAGGAGTTGTAGCAGGGACAGGAATAGGATCTGTATTTCTGGGATAACTCTTGCTTGCTTTTACTGAGAGGTCATCCTTCATCTTCTGGCACTTCCCTATCAAGTTCTGCAACAAACAGTTTTTCTTCAACACGGGGCTGTGACTGTCAGTGATAGTGAACCCTTCAGCATGTAAGCAAGTCTGCCATTGCTAGCAGTGTTCCATTGTGCTATGTTGCCATCCTCTTTATGGACTGACCACAAGAGAAAGATAAGAAACATGTGGCCAATGGCTTTTATTGTTCCTTTCTGATAGAACATACTAATGGAAATAATGGGGTGTGTGGAAGGGAATTAATTCTATCCAAATTTTGCAATGGTTGTTCACCCTTAAACCTGCCCTTGTCTTCTCCACCTTGTAGTTCTTGCCCCCGCTCTGTTTTCCTTTTTCCAGCTTCTCAAACCAGTTTGCTTGCCTTTTCTAGTTCCATGGCTTCATAGTCCCAGTGTCATTCTCCATGCATTATCCAGCCAGTTCTCATCTATCTTTCCTTACTGCAGCTCTTACTCGGTTACCTTCCATGTCTTTGTCTGTTCTGTTCATATTGTTTGGCTTCTCTTTTTTGGCTTTTTTCCCTTTCCCTCATCTGTAAGTCCTGGCTCCAGCTTCTGTGGCTGGCTACTTAATGCCTGTGTGGTGACTGTTAAGAGTTTGTTCAGTACGAACAGTATCTGTGTGCTCAGTTTCTTTGTGCCACAGTAATCTGCAGTTTCCGGAAGAAAAAATTCTCTGGGCTGTTCTATTCAAACTGTAAAGCCCACTAGAGACAGAATCACTAGCAAATGTAGTTTACAGTTCCAAACATCTTTCTTGAACGTGTGCAAACTGAAATTTTTGCTAAAGCTTCACCAAATGTAAAGTTTTTTTTTTCAAGGGAATTAGAGGGACACATTTCCAGCATAAAGGACCCACAGACAAATGTTTGCCTTTTTCTTCCAAAGCATTGGACAGCAGAGCTTCCCAGGTAAAAAGCTATGATAAAATGGTAGAATCTGCCTCCCTTTCATTTTAATCTGATTATCGAAACAACTCTTAATACTTGCACTGGTATCTTGATGGGAGGGGATAGGAAAGCTGAATGTTGTATGGTAGACTTCAGTGAAAATTTGACAAAGCTATAGGCAGCTGAAAGCAAGAGCAGAAGTAATGGAAATAAAAGTACCACCTCTCCAGGGCAACTGCATTTGTGATGAGTAACACAGGTAATAGCAGTTCTGCTCAGCATTTTGAATTGTTTCCCCATAACATTTGACAGTAAACAAGTAGATAGCTCTTTACAATTTCCTTGGCTTGTCTTAGCAGTTTGGATTCATGCTTTCTTGTTCCAACAATTAATGGAATGATTTCTAGCATGTATTTTTTATTGTGTTGATATTGTAAACTAGCCAAATACTTGTATGCATAGTTTTGATTGTTTTTGATAAAAGAAGATTGAATGTGCTTTTAAGTTAAAAAAAAAAATTAATTTTTTCCTTTATTTGAGAACTATTAAAATTAAATGCACTTATTTAACACATTTTGAAACTCAATTTGAAAAATTTAAGTTTAAAAAAACCAAAAAATGAGTGTATAGACTCAAGCAAGCAAGTGCTTGTGTTCTGTATTATCATGTAAAAAAAAAAAATTCACTTTGTATAGTTCAAAATTATTTTGCCCTTGAATTGAAATAGGTGGGTGTTAAGATTGAATCTGTCTAGCAGTGGAATAGGCAATGCTTACTTTCTTGTAGTGGGTGTATTAAAAAATTAAAACTCCCCAGCTCTCAGTATGAACATTGTCATGACAGTGTGCCTTTTTATCACCTCCTAACTTAATTGACTTCTTTTTTTAATTCTGAAGGATTCTACTGCTTGTTATGAAATCTTGAATATAACTTCTTGTAAGATAATTCCAGACTGCTTTAACATTATTTTCATAGACACACATTTTGACTGGAAGGTAAAGTTTATCAGTCTTTGTACTGGATGCAAACCAAGGAGTGATTTGAACCTCTGGTATTTTTTCCCCTTTCAACCTCATTAGTTAGTTTGAAATTCTGTTGAAGTTGAATAGGGATAATTTTAGTTATAGCTTACTCAGAAATGCAGAATTGAAAAACCCAGAATTTAAAACCGTTTTTAGTTTGTACAGGTTTTTAAAGATGTAACTATTTCAGACAGCTGATCTTTCACTTCCCTTAAGCACCTCTGTGTGTTGTATCTGTCACACTGATGCCAGCAACCTGCCATTGGAAGGTCCCTTTTGCTTTAACAGGGTACTTGAAAAGGACTTTGGAAGAAAAGAGAATCGAATATGAGAGCTTGCTTTTTTTATGAGCTTTCATGTATCAGTTGAAAGATTGTATTCAAAGGTTTAGGATTAATTTCTAATGCTTGTTTTGCTCTTTGACCTGCTGGTTAACTTGTTTATTAACAAATGGCTCATGAAGAGTTAGAGCTTGTGCTCACTAATAAGGAGTTTGTGGCTTGTTCAGCAGTGGGAAGTTACATGTTGTGTAGCCTGATTTGTAGAAATGCAGCCTATTGGCTTTTTAATATTAATGAGTGATTGGGTAGGAATGATGAGATGTGACTTACTCCTTCATATTTCTAGTCTGCATCTAGGTCACTTCAAATGAAAAATTATGCAGATATTCAAATTATTTTAGTGTTATAATGAATCAAGCTAATTTCTTTAGTTATATTAGACTTGCATGCATATTACAAGTAGTATAGACAAGGTTCATATTCATTTCAAGGGCACTTCTAGCTGTAAAAGTATTCAGCGAGCAAAAAATACAGAGGTTTTTTTCCTGACTTCTTGTTTGTTTAATAATCTTTGATGGTCATCTTATAGTTGGCTGAGACAGTAAACGATCAAGGCCAAACTGCACGTTTGTGTATTGAATGATCTGATGGAGGTTTGTTACTGTTATGCACTGATCTTTGTGTTTTCTTGTTTGTTTGTGTTTTGAGGTTTGTTTATTTGGGTTTTTTTTTAATAACTAACTTTAAAGTACATGAAGAAAAGAGCCTTTCAGATACATCAGCAGTATTGCAGGGAACAGTCACTGGGAGAGAGAAAGACTGAAAACTTTCTTACATCTTTTGAAAGATGCACAGATGTGTGCTCTGTGTTTCCTTTGCCATACAGTCACGAGAGTATTTACCAAATGTGAATTAAAAGATAGTATGTGGAATTTACTACCATATATGTTTACAGCTTGTAAAGTAGCAAAGTAAATTTAAATAATTTTATTTGAACATTAGAATTAGGGTTCAAATTATGTTTATTCCTTGAGGAATTCCTTTATTATTTTTTTTTTTTTAAGCTGTATCCTCTGAGAAAATACTTGTATAATGAGAACTTTCTGCCTATCTTCAAGCTAGGTAAGCAGGGAGAGCATTTGAATTGGTATATTAAAATCATTGTCACATTTTATGGATCTAAGTGCACATAAGTGCAAGACCAAGGCTTTAATGTCTTCAACAACTGGATGATTTAAAGGATACACGTAGATGTTTTTGTGATAACTTGCATGTGTTCCTCAATATGATCTTGTGTGCCTCAGGCAACTTCATGCTCAGTAGTTAGACATGTGGGGGAAATGGTGTCCCAGACCCTTTCTGTTCTTGGCTGCCCTATTAAAAGGGAGCATTTTGTTGCGACACCTTTTTTTCCAGCATAGCATGTTATTTCTTTTCTGCCTCATCTTCCTGCCTGAAATATCTGTGTTGCTGCTCTCAGTGGAGTTCAGTGTCAGAGTGCATTTACACCAGTCTAATGGCTGAATCTTCAAGTACATGTTTGTCCAACGCCAATCACTTGGCTCCATATTATTTGCACACAGCAAATTCCCTAGCTCGTATTAGTTGCATCAGTTGAGCGCTCAAGAGACAGGATCTGCGGTGTCTCTGAGATACTTGGTAAAACAGGTGCCATCAAGCCGTATGTTTCAGACTCCTTCCTCACTACACAAATTATATCTATTTTCTTAGGATTAGTGTACCTCATACCTGTCTGCAGCTCATCTTGATTGTTTGTTGCTCTGAGTGTGCTTTTTCTGCTGCTTAGGACGAAGATGAACGTCTAGGAAACTAGAACTGCTGCCTCTTCCTATTAGTAGTAGTGGCTGTATTTGAATTTGAGATGGAAAGTAATTGGCAGTCAAAAGATAATGTTACGGAAGAAAAAAACCGAACTATTTGGATTTCAGAATTAGCTTTAGCAAGTGTTAGATGCACTGTGGACTACCCTTGGTGAAAACATGGAGCACCATTTTGTTTGGAGGAGTCTTCTGTCCATGTACTCAGTGCCACTGCCTGCCCGGTGTGGCCGCTCTGAAGCTAGGTTGTCCTGGCAAGCCTCTGTCGCCTGTGTCTGGAGGATGAATAAGAAATGGCAGAATCCTTATTTTCTCTTTTTTTTTTTTTTTTTTTGTTTTTTTGTCTGATGGTAACTACTGCAACACAGAAAGTTAGGGTCCTTCAGACTCAGGGCTAAGGATGGGTGATCTGAAAAGGTGTATCTGTGTCTTCGCTACATTGCATGTTTGGCTTAAGTGATCTTATCAGCTCCAGATATACAGATTCTTCAACAAGCTTTTATTTCTTCCTAGTGGCCCAGGAAGCCTTTTATTTCTCTTTCTCTTCTTTCTGTCAAAAACCTAGTGACTTCCAAAATATTCATACTCTTGAGGTGGCTGAGAGAACCTCAGAATCCCACGGTCCATGATTCCTTTCAGAATGACAGAGCTTCAAGGTTTTGGTTAGCCTAGAGACATTCCAGCCTATCAATGTTCTCCCATTTAATTCTTTCACTGTCCAAATTTTACAGTGAAAGGCTATGTTGTCAGAGATTTATGAGCTGTTTGTGACAGAAGTCAGCCAGATCTCTGAGGTGGAATCAGGTAGATCTCTTTTTATTGTATGCTCCCAAGGAAATCTCAGAAAGCCAGATTTAATTTAAATAAAAAAACAGTAGGGTATTTAACTTTTTTAACTATGAGAAAGTGCACAGCATTGAGGAGAGGCAGCAGAAATGAAAGATTCATATACAGCACTCTCCCTGCTTTCTGATTATTGTTGTAGCCAGCCATCTCAGTCCACAGCTGTCTTTTGATCTAGGCACTGCTTTTTTCTTCTGTTTTTAAAGGGGAAGATGAAGATTGTTTTCTTGTCCTCGCCATACTCCAACATTCTTATGTTGAGACACAAATATTTGCAGATGTATGTTTACTTACCAGACTGGTTACCTGCTAGCTTTTTCATCTTTGTATGGAGCCAGGTTTCCTAATGGCCACTACAACTACAGGAAGAATGGGGAAGTTATGGACAAATATATATATATATATATATATAATTTTATTTTTTTTGTAGAGGTATCTCTTCAGACTCCTTCAAGTTTCTTCCAACGTGGTGCTTGAGTTGCACCTTTTATCAAGAGATTAGTCTCTCAGTTCTCTAAATATAGCTTGTCTGTGTTAGAAACTTCATCATATTAAGGGCTCTGTCTGTCTTGATGTATTCTGCACATAGACTCTTGGAAGTCTGAACTGTTTGTTGTTAAAAGATCAAAGCATTCCACCATTTCTGAGTAGCAGTTTTCTGAATGTGGATAACGCGCTGTGCCAAGACTTGATATGAAGCCTTGAAGGTGGACCTTTCTTTTGAGTGATACCACAGGCGTCACAAAGAAAAGTCCCACAGCTCAGAGCAAAGCTCCATCCAAACATCTACACCAAGCACTGTCACCTCTGACGCTGTGAAGGCTGATGTGAGGTAATTCTCTGCCACAGAGTTGCTTTGCAAGAGCACTAGTGTTACATTTGACTACTTGGAGTTAACCCCAGAGTGTGTGTACTTGTAAGCTGTCACTCAGAGGTTACTTTCCAGCTGATTAAGTTGTTTGAAATATGAATTCCATGTGCATTTGCTTCCCCTTACTTGCCCATCAGGGTTTTAAAAACTGTATCTCTAGCTGAGTTAAAAATGAAATGGGGCTGTGCATTGTTTTCCTTGCATGCCAGTGTGCTGAGCATGAGGAAGAGTGGAACTTGAGCCCAAAGGAGAAAATGATCCAGTCTTAAGGAAGTTGTCTGCACCTGTTGTGCACATAGTCTAAACTTCTGAGGCAGTGCTTATAGAGGTAAATACTTCATTTCATGTAGAAGTTATCCAGGAGGAAGAAATAAGTGGAGGAATCACCGAATTAAATTCTTTGGTTTCTTGTTAAGAAGCAGGTTAAGTAGTTAATGGCTTTAGTTGCATTTTGACCTTTAAAATATATAACTTTTGATTAGCCATCTTTGCAGCAGACAGCAGAAAAGACAATGCCATCTGCCTGAAGGAATCTGTGATAATTCAGCCTGCAGGGAAATGCTATTAAATAAGTTCTCCAAGATGAGCAATGCATATTGATTGCTGGTTGTTTGCAAAGGCACTTTGCTCTTGTGGTGAATTCTTGTTGGAAAACTTCGGTTCAGTTTAAGATCGTTTAAACTAAACTGTAGACTTCAGGCTCACCAGTTTAAACCAGGTATAAGCCAGCTACAAATTGTCATCTTGCCTACTTTTGTTTGCATCAGTTATTACAGTGCTTGTTTGTAAATGAGGATGTCTGTGATTTACTTTACACATGAAGATTGGCACAGTTATCTGTTCGATAACTCATTACCACTTCACCTGCACTTCTTTCCAGCAGATTGCCAAACTGAGGCAGCAGCTCCAGCGCAGTAAGCAGAGTAGTCGTCACAGTAAAGAGAAAGAACGTCAGTCACCTCTCCATGGCAACCTTATAGCAATCAGTCAGACTCAGGTAAGTAGATAGTTGCTTATATTAACAGCCTCCTACCTTAGAGTTGAGTGAATAGCCTGTTGTTCCTTCCTGTCTTTCTTCTGTTTTGTTACGTGGTACTTTGAAATACTTAACAACCCGATACCTTTGCATCTTCACTGAAATTTACCTGATAGTCATAATATAATCAAAGAAAGGAGGAGTTGTAGTAGGATGGCAACTAAACTATATTAAGATGCTGTAAAAATTCTGAGATGGACAGATAAGACTGTGTTTCCAGGAATGCATACTTGCTCCAAGATGAATTTTTGTGGTACGCTTTCGAAAGTCTCTGCTCCTTTGGAAGGTATTCGCTTATCAGTTTTGCAACCCAATTTCATCCGAGCTGGTTAAAAAATAAAAACAGCAAATAAAAAGAAAGGGGAAGCAGTCTGAATTGGCAGCTCAACAATTCATTGGTCTTTGAGCAGCAATCAGAACACTAACTGGCAGGTTACAAACAGACTTGTAATTCATCTTACCATGTACTCATCAGTAAAAACAATGCTGTATCATCAGAGATTTGAGGGGGGGAAATCTCATTTCTTTATCCCATTTTAAGAGTCTTTCTGATACTTTCCTTACTGGTCCGTTCCTGGCAATTTCCCCATGACATCAAGGAAAACAATAGTGTGGTGTTTATTTTCTAAGAAGAAAGTGGTAATTCACCCTGAATTGAAACAACTGATGTCAGGATGATGCTTGCTTCCATATCTCATGCCTGGTGACTGGCGACTAGAGGATCTGTCATGCTACAGGACCAAAGTCTTTCTTCATGCTTTTGTCTAGGACATACCTCTTAGTTGTTATGGTAGTCCAGAATCATTGTCAATACCGAATCCTGTCTTCTGGCATGAGTTTGTGGTTGCGTTGGCTATGTTACAGTACAGTTGTTACAGTGTATTTTGAGGGTTTCCATCATATTAAATGGAAGAATTGCTATCTTCACCAGCCTGTTCTTGTTCCAGACACTGTGACTTACTGTAAGACTGCAATCAGACATAATCTTTAGGATGCAAAATATTATGTCCAGATAATGTTGATGACCATTCTTATATTCTATACCAATGGGCATTGTGATGACAGGGTTTCTCTCCAGCTCTCAGTCTATGGATTTGATATCCTTCTTTTGGAGAGTTTAAGCTCAGGCTCCTTGTCTTGGCAGCTTCTGTTTTCTGTTGTCTTATTACTTATTTATTTTTCAAAGTGAAGTTTGAGTTTAGGCAAGTTTTGATATAGCTGATCATTTTAACACCAGCCTGGATAAGACAGTTTTTATTTTCAGGTCATTTTCGTGAAATTTGCCTGTGCTCTGAGTATGTCTGTATTTCTCCTATTATAAAGATGCCGACACATATGAAGAATAATAATTTCTTATGAAATTTCTTATGAAGTTTCATTTCATAAGAATGAAAAATTTGGACAAATTACCTGGCCAAATCACCTGACGATGAACCAGATTCTAAGCAGGGTGCAATGGAGGATACCCTATGCAGTGTCTGCTCGAGCCATTACAAACTGTCAGCAAAATTGAAACCCAATCACAAGTTCTAAAGCTCAGGCAAGGCTCAGCCAATGACTATGTGAACCTTAAGCCACTTGTAGAAAGCAGTTAATCGTGTCTCATTTGACAGTGCAGGCATTTGAGTCCTGATTACATTTCATCTACAGTGGATCTTTAACTTGGACCCCATGTTACTAAAAGGCCGGTATTTGAACTGCTGAAATGTTGGTTTTGTCACTGTATTTCCTGACTGCCTTTGTAAAGAGCTAGTGCTTTAGAAAGATGAGATTGAGCTGGGATGGCTGATCCTTACGTCGCTCCTGTTTGGATAAAATCTCATGGTTAAAACCTGATGAAGACATACAGGAAATTGATATTCTTCTCAAAACTTTTATGCCTCTATAACAAAGTATCTCACTATATTTTGTACAGAAAAGTGTTTTGCTTTCTATCTCAAAGTAAGCTGTTATAAGTACCTGTGCCATTTTTTATAGTCACAGTGAAGATAGTCTTTGGTATAGGCTGAAATCCACAGAGGACATATGCTTTGAAGGAACATTCTTTAGTAGTTGGAGCTGACTTTGTCCTGGCTTGTGCAATATTTTGATTTCTCAAGAAGGTATTTTCTGATGAGGCTGGTGAAGTTCTCAGTTCTGGCACCATTGTGGGAAGCCATTCTGCAGGCAGTATGTTTTGTCAGAGTTAGAGAATGTCTCCACACAAGTGCACCTTTGGAGCTGCACGTTGTGCAAGATTCATTGGGCAAGAATGCTAAAGTAAAACATACATTTTGTCCTGTAATTCTGTGAATGAGAGGACAACATATATGGGGAAGTGAACACTGTTCCTGACTGTCAGCATAGGTGAATCTATGCTGTGTAGCTGCTGCCAAAGTAAAACTTTGGAGGTTGACCGCACAAGATGTGTGTGTACTCTTGTGAATGGTTCCTGTTGGTAACAGAGGTCCACTCCAACAGGTTTTTCTGAAAACCATACTTGTATTTATTTACATGCCTGATTCTTAAACTCAAAATGATTTTGTTTAAGACCTTTGACATAAAGTTCTGAAAAGCTGCAAGGTAATGAAATTTAAGGTTCAGAATGAATGCTTTATTTTTCATCCACTAAAGCTAACCAAAAGAGAATAAAAGTGCATTAAGTGAATATTTTAGTTGAGTGGTTAAGCTTTAGGAATGTTATGAAATGCCTTTTGGATCCCAGTTAAACCATCAGCATCAGCACCCCACATGCTCCCCGTCCCCCTACTGCGTATTCTGTAGTCCATACATCAGGAAAGTACATATACCTGCCTACTTGCTGATGAGTAGAATGCTTTTATTATAGAAGCTTCTTTGAGTTAAGTAGAGGTGATTTTAGTGGCTTTTTGTTAATACAAGCATTTCTGTGTATTTAAATTTACCAAGTAAAATGGACTTCTAGATGGCAAAATTAATGCACATCTTACTTTTTAGCTTTTTTTTAGTACTGCTTTCAGACTTCTGTCTTTATTCTGTTTTCCAGCTTCAAATCATGTTTCTCTCTACCTTTTAGGCTTCTATTTCCAGATCAGTCCCTATGCCACTGTCAAACATTTCAGTGCCAAAATCAACTGTTTCACGTGTGCCGTGTAATGTAGAAGGAATAAGCCCCGAACTGGAAAAAGTATTCATTAAGGAAAACAGTGGAAAAGAAGAGGTATCCAAGGTAAGCTTATATTGATCCATTTATGGTGATTTTTCTTCATAGTCTATAAACACATGAGGAAACTTTCCTCATGAGAGATTCTTTGTGGCCAAGATTACAAATAATTTTCTTCAAAGAACTGTTTGTTTGAAAATTTTGTTTCAGTGTGTTTTAGGGTGATGTTTGTTGGGGTTTTTTGTTTGTTCATTTTGGTTTTGTTCTTTCTTTTAAAGGGCTTCTGACCAAACATACTTTGTTTAGAATGCCCTTTCTGTAGGGAACTTGAAAGTTTTTGTGCGAGATACAAGTGCTTGTAAATTTAGATAATTCAGCCTACAGCAGGAAGTAATTAGACACCAGGAGATTGAATTTGCTTTATTTTGCATCTTTTTTCTTAGTCAAGAATTAAGTTTCTTGTGCTATGCTCTGGTTTTTTGGTGGTTTTTTTTTGTTTTTCTTTGTGGGTTTTTTTTTGGTTTGTTTTTGGGGGGCTTTTGTTTGTTTTTTATTTTAATGCTTTTCTTCCATAAACTGAATGTGGATGGACCATTTTACTTCCATGAAACCCCTCTGACCTGTCATGGGAGACCTCCGTATGGAAAACACTGACAAATGGGGCAGCTTTACTTATGTGGGAGAACTGGAGCATTGGAATTGTCATTGAGGAGCACTGGAGTGCTTAGATGACACTTAAAATGTGAAATATTTGGTTTGCAGTCACTGTTTCCTACATAGGCAATGAAAATTTTCTACTGTGGAGTACTCTACTTTTTTCTAATATTTTCTAAGATGTAGGTTCTTTTCTTGTGAATAGTTGTGAAATAGCAATTCAATGTACAAGTGAAGCTATAAAACTTTAATCCGAGATTTAAGATTCAAAAATCTCATACTTGCATTTCTTCGTTTTGACAGTAAACTTAAACAGTTTTGGAATGGTCCTGGCTTCTCTAGAGACTTAGTTGTACAGATAAAGCAGTCTTAAGAGTGAAATACTGTAGTGGTAGAAGTTTTATGTTAAGTTTGCTTTCCTAAGATTGTCTTGTCCCTTTAGAAAGGGTGCGTGTTGTAACAGGGGAATAAGGAAATAAACACACAAACCAAAACAGAAAGCCCAAATCAATAAACCTTGTTGCTCCATCTCCAAAGAAAGTATAAAAAGGTATGTATTACACAGTACCACCATTGATGTTGCTATGGCTGGCCTTGTAATCTCCTGTGGCTGGAGTACATTTCACTTATTTAGACAAATCATCTTCATAAATTTGGTCCTTGGGCTTTAACAGCTTATTACTTCTGTCCTGGGTTCGGCTAGGATAGGGTTAATGTTCACAACGAACTGGGAGGGGCCACAGCCAGGATAGACTACTGAACCAGCCAATGGGATATGTGATATCATACTGATGTCATGCCTGCTGTATGAAGTGGGGGCTGGCCCACAGCATGTGTCCAGAGCAGGGACAGCAGCATCTCAGGTACCAGTAGAGCCTCGAGGTTTCTGTCACTGGCTTTATATATCATTTCATTAGTACTATCATTATTACTGTTGTTTCTTCTCTCCTTGTGGTGTTGCATTAAACTGTCCTAAGCCTGTGGGGATCTCACTTTTTTGGTCTCCCAGTTCTCCTTCCCATCCCACCAGAGGGTTTGGAGGGGGGGGAAGTGGTGGGCGAGGGGCTGTGTGATGTTCAGTTGCTGCAGCGGTTAAACCACGACAGAAGCAGAATTCGGTCTCCTAAGTTACTGAATGTACTGGCTCTGATCCAGCAAAACAGTTAAGCACATACTTAAGTGCATTGTCGGCCTTGGGCCAGAGATGCTCAGCAGATTATGCAACCAAGGCAATAGTGAACCTTTCCTCCAAACATCCAACTGGGGAAGTGTCTTCAGACACAGAAGTCAGTCATAAATTAGACATTAGCCCTGAAGTCAAGTCTATGTTTGTGGGCAGAGGGTTCTTTCCTGCTATGCAGCTGTTGATTTCTGTGAGGTCTGGCCTACTGGAACCTACAGTGGGACTCCTAGCACTGTCATTACGCTTACTAGATCTCATAGCTTACTTATGGAAGATCATAACAAGAGTAATTTACTCAACTTTACTGCTAGTGAACTTTGTCCTAATAGAACAATTTAGCTGCTTTTTAGCCCGTGGGAGGTGAGGCAGCTAGGTTACAGGTTAGGAATTACTGAACAAAAGGTAAACCATCCATCATGAGTTTTCACTGCTAGTGAAACAATTCGGTTTTCTTTCAAGTTTCTGCCATTCTTTCTTGCTGTAACATTCTGTATTTTTAGAAAGTATTTTAAAATAGCAAAGGTAGTTGGTTCGTTTGGGTGGTGTATGAAGGATAAATTATTCTATAGACCTGCTTGTAAGATAAGTGTGCATCTAGATTTTTCAGCTGGTTTCTTTTAACGTGTTTCCACATTTACTTCACAATTTTAACAGTACATGTTCAAACATTGGTTTTCATATGAAGTGATCTATCCAGCTGCATAAAACACTTTGTGCCATCTTGTGAATCTGTACTCATTTGCCAGGAAAGATCTGGGGGAAAAATTGCATCCTTCTAAAAACACTGAGAGGGAATATTACCTTTATTTTAGGTGCAGCTCTCTACCTAATTCTTAATTTTTTAAAATCTTTTTTTCCCAGATGTAGGTACTCCATTAGTAGCTTTCTGATTTCTTCTATTTCATTTTGATAATCATATTTTGGCTATCCAAAATAAAGTAGAATGCATTTTTGTTCCGTTAAATTTTTAAATTTTAGCCTTTATAACAAATTACATTTTAGACATTTTTATATTAATCCCTCATCTCTTCAGATTAAACTTGTAATTATTTTTTTTTTGACAAATTGTTTCTTAGATCATATATTGAAATCAGACTAGGTGATATATGGGACAAAAATAAGCTTAAGATTAAAGCAGTTTCGTGAATGCTTTTTTGGATGTTGCTTGAATTACTTTTTTTAACTTCTCTCCCAGTTAAAATGAGTAACCGGTGAAGCTTTCCTCCCAGTTTCATACTTTCTTGCTTAGTCTTCAGATACATAAATCAATTTAATTTATTTTTTAGGCTTGTTTTTTTCTTTTGTTTTGTAAATTGTGATGTTACATGCTTCCTGTTTTCTTTTTTGTTGCATTGTAATCATACTACTTAAAAGTATAAATTGATTTTGAATATGTCTTCTTTCTTCTCTTGTGCTGGGTTAGTACTGGTGCTTCTTTGAAATGGTAAAAAATAAATTTTTTAAATACAATTTCTATTATCATTAAAATATTATTTGTAAAAGTACAGCTACTTGTAAAAATAATTACTGTAGAGATGTATTGTTATTTTTGTGTTTCATGAAGATAGTTGATACAGTAATGTCATTATGTCACCGCCTTTTAATAATGTAACTGACCATAAAGTTCAGAGGGATTGCATTGTAACTGGTGAAAACACTCCAGATATTTCATTCTTTTCAATTTAGCCATGTATGTATATATTTTTCAGATCATTCAACTTGCTTAGTTAGCTGATAGGTCTTTTCTTTAGTTGTCTGAAAAAAATGATGGGGTTTTTTGATTTACTACTTAATTGCCTCTTTCTTCCTCAGATTTAAAAATAAACTTTAATTCATTTTCTTTATTCAAGGGTCCTGTATATATTTCCCTTCCTGTTTTATAACTTGCCAACTAGCTTTCCAGGAAATACTGATGGTGTGTCTCTGTTCCCACCATAACTTGTAGGAGTGAATCAACTTTTTGTGAAGTTGTGACAAACTTTTATGCTTTGTCCCCATTGTGGCTCCACAACACAAACATTGGAGTCTCTGGTGCATTAAGATGATGGAGTTCTTGTAGGGAGTAGGGGGTAAGAGGTGTTCCCTCTTACAGAATACATTGTGAAAATAATGAAAGGTGCCCCACAGCAGGATACAGACATGTTCATAGGTCTCCTATTTGGAAAAAAATATTATGGGAACTATATTTCAACTATACAGAAGTAATTAGAAATGAAGGAATTTTTACAGACTATCACACAATGTAAGTAAAATGATTACTGTGTTTCTTGTTTGATTTCTAGTGCTTCTGGAAATACATAGCAAGATGGTTCTATGGACTTATCAGAAAACTTAATAAAACGAGTTTTTCTAATTTACACAGATGCAGTGGGTCCTTACTTAAGTCTTCATATCCATTACCTGAAAAATCTGGGTTTTTTTCCAAGTGCTCCTTCCCAGGATACATTATGGGGTTTTTTTGCACTTGCATCTTATCTTACATTGATGCTAGAAGGAAGAACAACTTTCCCATGTCTACCTCTATATTCCAGTCTAGAGAACAGGTTTTAAACCAAAAGCAGTAAATGCTTTGCTCTCAAGAAGTTGCCTCACAAATAACTGTAAAGTTGATGGAAAATGGGTTCTTTATAATTCTCCAATTGGTATATTATGTCATAGTAGCATTCCTGATGCTTCTAAATAGGGTGTTCCTGGGCTTTTTTCCAGCAAAAGATCAGTACTGAAAACAATGTGGTAAGCTTTAACAGTGTATTGAGAAATGCATGCTGTTGTCAAGTTGAGCATTTCCATACCTTTGAAGGGAGATGAGTAGTACATAACTGTGTCCAAGAACAACATGCTGTCCCATAGGGGTTGGTGGGTGTCCTGTCAGAATGTATTTGACATAAGGTTATTACATGACTGGACAATCTTGCAAAAAAAAAATCCAAAAAATCCAAAACCCCACCAACCGTCCATCTGGTCCATTCTCCCCCAAACCCCAACCCTACCCAAAAAAACCCAAAACAAACCCGAAAAACCTAGCACATAGAATGCAATAATTTCTAGTTTTTTTCTATGGATTGAGGTAGCAATAACTAATAGCAGCTGTATCAAATTAGTTACCCTATTTCTTATGTTCTGAGGTTGTGAGGACTTCAGTTTTTAAAATAGTTTAGGCATGACTCATGGAAAGTGACTTCTAAAGTATTTTTTTGTGTTGATCAGGTTGAATACATAAAGTTTTTAAATTTTAGTTGATATTTTCCTGAAGTTTTTTGTACTTGTCAAAGCTTGGATTCAATATTAAGGGAAAGATAAATACAGAAGCTCAGTAATTTGAAAAGTTTGTAGGCGTTTTCTATGCCTTAAAAATTATTTTACTTGGAAAGACTGATAAATATTTAGCCTTTTCTGCTTGTGTGTATTTAGAGGCTTATCTAAAAACATGGGTAACTTTTCATATCTCAAATTTTAATTCAGTGGAGGTTGAAAGATGTGATTTGGGATATACTTCTTGACTATGTAAGACTACGTTGTTCCTCTAGGTGTGGAAGAACATCTGTGTTACGCTAAAGTCTTTAATTATGCGATCACTTACTGTGGTTTTCCCCTCCCTGGAACCCTTGCGTTACCTATTACGTAGAGCATACTATATGCACTTAATGACCAGCTGTTTGGTGTTTTTTGGTTTCTCCTCATTAGATATGTGTCCTAATACTCACTACTAAACCTTATATTGAAGTCAGAAGTCTTGAATTTTTTCCTGGGTTTTTGCTTCTGTATAATAGGAGAGAGTGTCTGAAACTGTTCTTTTTTTATCGCTCCTATATAAGAAGAAAGATGGCATTATCTGCAATTTGTGGATGGAGAAACACAAATCTGTAAGGCTTCTATAATGTGATTCTTCAGGTAACTCAGGATACTGCATGCCATTTTAGAAGTTCAAAGTGCAGCTCTTATAGTTGTTTTCTGCATTGGTGAATGATGAAGAGTTTTTGCAAATCACTCCTGTATATTCTGGGTATCCAGAAAAGATACCATAAAAGAGAGGTTGGTTCAGACGTCTTCCTGACATCTCATACAATTTTTGTAGCAGAAATGGAAATAATAATTCTGCCTGGCAGTTATTTTTTTTGGTTATGTTAAGAGACTGTTTTCTTTCTACAGCTTCAGTCTTGTTTTCTACCTCTCTTCTGTCTGCGTAACAAATGATTTAATGCTGCAGGTCTATCTTGTGTGCTGAATGACTCATGGTCTGTTGGAGGTGATGGGAATAGCAACATGAAGTCATGTTGTAACACACACGCAATGTGAACGGAGCTGTTGGAACAGACTACACAGCTGCGTCCCAACTTTTCAGCAGTTGATGTAGCAACTGTAATGTTCTCTTTATAGTCTGCTTCTTTGCTTTTAATTGAAACATGAAATGGTGTTACCTGGAAGGATCCTAAGAAAAGGATCTTCCTGCTCAGCCTTGTCTGCCTCTTTGTGTAATATGTGGTGTTTTTCTGGATAGAACATTACTGAAAAAGGGAGGATGCGATACTTGGCCAGTAGGTTGCATGTCCTCATTGCTAGCAAAAATGTTGAGTTGAATTTTAGGCTCTGGAACAAAATGGTATATTTTTGGAATATTTAAAAATATTAAAAATTTTTGCTTGAAGTGAGAAGGAAAAAGTCGTTACTTTTTTGTAGCTGAAACATTTAAGCTGTTCTCTATGACTCGAATACAATTATCACTGAAGTGAGGAGAAAAATGATATTTAAATCTTGCAGGCATTTTTCCCCTTCACTTTTAAGCCAAACTGTAATTCTCATTTGATTTCTTAGATTTAAAGCAGCATGATCTTTATGATAAAACTGTTTTGTTTTTTTTTTTTTTACTGGGAAGGCAGTAAGTAGAGCATGCCAATCTGCTACTGTGAACATGTCTACGCGGCGTGTTGCAGAATGGGAGGCAGGGTCACTCTGTCCAGTGCCAGAGCAGGCAGTGCTTACTAGCTTTGGTTCAAGACAAAGCTTGTGAACCTTGTATAGGCCTGTGCATCATCTGCTTAGTTACTATTTTGTCAGAGGCCACCTACAGAAATGAAGGATGGAATGTAGAAGTGTGCCAGAGAGTTGTGATTTACTAGCAAAACTTGGATGGTTTCATTTATAGTTGTAATTCGACTGGTTGATATGGCAATAGTTTGCCATTTTGTGCTTTCCCTTTTATCCAAATGTCATCTCTGTCAGGGTACTTGGTTTTTTTCTCCTAATAACAGTGACCTCTATTAAATTGTGTTACTAAGTATAATTAGAGATCTATTTGTTGGGGAGGGTTGTTTTTTTTATTTTTTTAAAATTTTTTTTAAATTCTCGTGAAAAAGATAAAAACATAATACTAGCACATGTTGAAGCACATTCTGGTGTTAACTTTGCATTAAGAGCATATAGTTGGCTTGGAAGATCTGCGCATTGTCCTAGCATTCAGTGTAATTAGCGTACATTGCATCCATAGTACGTTGCATTATTATGTTCATTCCAGAATGGCTTGTTTGCTGTTGTTAAGGCCTTACCTCATCGCTTCAGTTATGAGTGCTACAGGCTGATATTGCTTGGAGTTTGATCTTTTCTCTGTAACCTGAATTGCTTGTTTCTCTTGCAGCCTTTGGATATCCCCGACGGTCGAAGGGCCCCATTACCTGCTCACTATCGTAGTAGTAGTACACGAAGCATTGACACTCAGACTCCGTCTGTCCAGGAGCGCAGCAGTAGCTGCAGCAGTCATTCACCGTGTGTCTCTCCCTTTTGCCCTCCTGAATCTCAGGATGGGAGTCCTTGCTCAACAGAAGATTTACTCTATGACCGTGATAAAGGTGAGAGTAGAATGGCCTGCCTTTACCTACGGGATGCATGTGATGTCCTGCTTTTACAGCTACCTTCATTTTACTCATTACATCAGTTTTTGATTTTGTTTGATGGTTGTGGAGGGATTGAGGATTTATCAATAAATTGGTTTTGTTTGTTTACATATCTTTTTCCCTCTTGTTTGTGAAACTTCACAAACATCTTCCATAAATACGTCAGAGGAGCACAGCAAACAGTCTTAACTATTTATGAAGATTCTAGTGTGAAGAATTCAGACTGTAACATGTTTATGTTTGCAGTTTCAAGAAGGTTTGCAGTAGACTATAGATTCATCATGGGTGAGTTACTTGCTAATCAAAGTGGTGATGATGAAGTTCTGTACTGCTTTTAAAAGTGCTCTGTTTCTGAGCTCTTACATTCCACTTGAAGCTGTTTGGTGAGGTGCTTAGATATGAGTTTGAACAATCGGATGGAGAGTAATTATTTGTGTGTGTATGTTGCATAACAACCCAAAATTTCTGAATAATTTATGTTCGTATGTCAATATCCTTCATTTTTTTCAAAGTCTTTAAAATGTCATTTGGTTTTGTAGAGGCAGCAAACTGGAGTGCCAGTAATTGTTACTGACAGAACATGTGGCATGAAAATATAGGCAAAAGATTTTTTTGTTGGTTTGGTTTGGTTGTTTTTGTTTTGGTTTTTTTTGTTCGTTTTTTTTTTTCTTTTTGTGTTTTTTTTTTTTTGTTTGGTTGGTTTGGTTTTTTTGGACAACTACTAATGAAATTATTGGCTTTCTGGTCCAGCTAGTGCTGAACATGGACTTTAGTTTGGAGGGATGCAGGGTTTTGGTAAAATATGCTAGGTAGGAGTAGTAAGTTTCATAGAGGAAATGAAAACTTTTTAAGATTTAGCATAGGTTTACTAATGAGCTAAAGCCATTTAGCATTTATTTTGATGTTGTAAGTAAAGTTAAACTTTTCCTGTAAATGTTACCTGTTCAGTGAGTCAGCATAATTTGGGAATAAGACTGGGAAAGGCACTGGGAGAAATACTAGCTTTTCTTGGTTTCTGAATAGTACTGCTTTCCCATCTTGGATTTAAAAGGAAGTAGTGGAAAACAAATCTACCTGCCCAAATCATGAATTGAGGGTGGGTGTATGCACGTGTATAAGTTAACCACATAAAAGTAAAAGTCTTAGCTCAACATGATAGTTGGCCAGGCTCCAAAAATAGCTGCAATATCGGTTCCCCCCACCCTACTTCTCTTGTAGTATATACTTGAATCGTAATGTGTTTTCAAGACTGAACCACTATAGAGACATCCACTGAAGTATTAGCACACAAGGAAGTGCCGTGACATAAATTTTTTCATCCTGATGGCAAATATAAGTTAAAAAGTGAGGAAATTGAAAGAATAATTCCTTTTGCAGTTAGTACTCGGTTATCATGATAATTGGAACTTCCAGTGGTACTTTGTTGACAGTAGCAAGCAAAGGCAGTTTGAAATAGTACACCTAACCTTCTTAACGTGTTTCAAAGGTTTTTATCTCCTGTCTTGGATTTTTTGGACCAGCTAATTGAAGTAAAATTTAATGCTGAACTTGAGTAGATATTTATTTGTGGATTTTGGTTTTAAGTCTTGCTTTAATGCTAGATTTGTATCAAAGGTCTCCTCTAGTAGTTAGTGTATAGGTGATGGTGATAAACAGCCATCTGTTAACTTTGTGAAGTTAATATAATTGCATTTTTAAATTAGTTTAAGGTACTTAATGCTGTGCTTCTGAAAGATATAACCTTTAGCTGCTCATCACAATTTCATTCTTCAGAAACTAGAAAAATGTGTAGCAGTGTTCCAAGAGGAAGTAATTTGTTCAGAGGTGGTAAAAAGGATAGTCAGAAAGGTGCTTTTTCCTCTCAGATCATTAAGATCCCACAGGCCAGTTGTTCTGAATAAGAATGTTAGTTTCAAAATAGTTAAGTTGCATATAAAGGCAGGATATAGGTAGAAATTATAAAGGAATAGCAAGTTTTGAGAGGCAGTTTATTGGCTTCTGTTGTGGATGTGAACTGATCCATACAACAAAAATTACAAAGCTTTTCACACCTTCATTTTAAAGGTTTTTGTGATGCTAGAATAAAACTGTTGTGAGTTTGCTGCAAGACCTGTTAAGTTTTGAAAAATGTGTTGTATAACCGAATGCAGGCATTTTAAACCCAAGATACTATTTTTGTTACTTTTCTCAAGTTGAAGTTTTATTTTCTTCTCTGTGGGAATAATTTTGCTTTAAGATTAAGAAATATAATTATCAGCTTTATAATATCTCTATAATATAAATTAATAATATGTAATATATATTTAGAATTATAATTATCAGCTTTATGAATGCTCCAGAGTGCTTTGCTGAATAGGAAAGGAAGGTTTCTAGTTTGACTGAGAGACACAGGGCAGTGAGAGGAGCCAGCTCTCTGTACAGACACAGCACTGCTTTACATCTCTAAAGCATCTTTTATTTCTTCTGCAAAGCTATGCTTTGGCCTGAGGCCCTCACAGCTGCTCTTCAGACTGTATCAGCTGTTCGGTTTACATTTCTGCAAGAAGCTGCTAAATCTATTGACTTTTTCAAAAAGTGAAAACTAAATTTCAGAAGAGGCCCACAATACTGTGCCGAGTGGAGCAGTGACACTAAATGCTGTTACTGGAGCAGAGAGGGAAGGGTGGGAAGAGAAGGTATTTTAATGGCACCTGGCTTCATGATTTTGTTTTCAGATATCAGCCTGTTGCATGGTAAGTGGCTGCCTCGCTGCATTAAATCTACAGGTTTCACTGGATCTGCTTTATGATACTGAGGTCCATGAGACTGCTGTGCAGCTCTCTGCGTTACATACTTAGCAGATGTGGCAGAGGTAAAGTTCAAAGGCATCCTCAGGTAAAAGCAGATGAAATGTGGGGGTTTGTGTACAAAAAGAGATAGTATAACCTGTTTTTCAGGGCTGTTGATTTAGGTGTTTCTGTGTAGCATTCCCACTGTTGCTAGCAGGCTGTTACAAGCAAGGTGTTCATGAAAATGAACTAAAGATACTTTTTAACTTCTGGGTATCTGATTCATGGATTTTTTAAGAATGAAAACAGTATCTGAAGTCCTTGGATAGTCTAAAGAAGCAAAGGTATTTTTTAATCTATTGTAACAAATCCCAAGGATCACTGGCAAAGTTTCTTGTTTCCTTTAAGTTTTGTCACTCAAAAAACTGGATTTACAGACTCTTTAGCTGTTCTTCTTTGTTGCTGTAATATCTGTGAGCTAAAATTTGTGGTATTGTCTCCGGGTTAAAATAGTGGGGTTTGTGTTTAATTCCAATCTTAACCATTTTCTAGATAATAATAATAATAATAGAATATATCCATTTTCAGTATTTATGTTTAGAAATTCTGTGTTGTAAGACTCCATATTGTCTGCTCTGTGGTTATGATAACGAAACTCGCTTGAAAGGTTACATCTGTTAATCTTCAATCATTGTCACCTCAACAAATGGAATGTCCTTCGTTGGCCGAAGTGCACCAGCAGAGCACACCCTACTGGTGGAAGCCCGGCGGATGCGGACGTGTCCCCTGACACAAAGGCTCAGGCATCACAGCCTCTGAAACAGTGAAAAAAAAAATACTTAAATGGCACGGTTTGAGACTACACTTGTGCAGTGTCACTAAGGACTAATAATGTGACAGTTTAGCACTTGAGAGTTTACAAGACACGCAAGTGGATACTGGCTTAAGCTGTAGCTGCCACCTCTTACCGCTTTAACTCGTGGCCTCTTTTCCCACTACCCTTCTGTTCTTGCACCGCTGCTGTACGTGTAGAACCAACACCAAGCTTGTACATGTGAGCCTCCCAATAACCACGCATATTTCTCAAATTGTAGTGTGGTGTGTGTTTGGGCAAAATTAAAAGCTAACAATCTAGCAAGCCTTAAAAGCAGGCAGGGCAAAGAGAGAACCAGTATGGTTAAATTACACGATACAATTTTTGCCTTAGTTGTTTAACAGCTGTCTCATACAGAAAGTTTCAGCCAGACAGGGCTGAGTAAACTGAAAGCTTGATTGAAAACTGAACTGGCTAGACAAGACTCTAAATCTTCCAAGAACTGACTTAATTTTGAATTTAGTTTGATTCTTTCCTTGGATGTACTTCCACAGTTTTCTACTATTTGGTGGAATGAACAGTAGCACATTTTATGCTCAAATTTTTTTTAATAGAAACTTGGATCTTCAATTTTAAATATTAGAAGGAGGTGAAAAAACCCTGTCTGGGTTCTGTTAATGATTGCTGTGTTTGGAATGAGCTATGTGGGCCAACAGTGGAAAGATGCCAACAGGACCATCATGCTCCCAGCTTGGCCAATATCTGCATTGTCTCTAAGCTTTTTCTGCCTTCATACAGCTAACACCTAAAATTCTGTAAATAGAAGTTTTGTGTTCACCCCACAGCAGGAAAGAGCTGAATAATGAATACACCGCTAAGATTCACTTCAGCTGTTGGATTTTTTCCCTCATATCTTTCATAGTACATTTCCAAAGGGAAGTGTGACATTTGAGTTCATTTGTGTCTTGTAAGGTGAAGCAGAGATGTTTCGGTTGTCATTTTACAAAAGTTTATGTAGTTACTGTTTGCAGCCTGTTAAAGACAACCTTACATGCTTCAGTGAATCCAGATCAGTGCTTGAAGCTTTGGTTGGTTTTCCACTGTTGCTGAAAATGCAATTGCATGAACAACAGCAGAATAAACAAAGGTTAAAAATGGTAAGGTACCCCATGTCAGTGGAAAGACTCAAAAGGAGCTGAACTAAGAGCAGTTATTTTGCTCCAAACAAGGTGTGTTTGTAAATTGGAAGATCCTCTCTAACCTTCCTGTTTAATTTTTTTTTTTTATTTGTAAGCCCAAGCAGAGAATAGGGAGCCACTTAACACTAGCCTAAGATAGATCATAGAATCACAGAATGGTAGAGGTTGGAAGGGACCTCTGAAGATCAAGTCCAAACCCCCTTGCCAACGCAGGATCACCCAGGGCAGGCCACACAGGAACAGGTTCAGGTGCGTTTTTGGAAGTCTCCAGAGGAGACGACTCCACAACCTCTCTGGGCAGCCTGTTCCAGTGCTCTGGCACCTTCAGAGTAAAGAAGTTTTTCCTTATGTTGAGGTGAAACTTCCTGTGTTCCAGTTTGTGATCATTGCCCCTGTCCTATCACAGGGCGCTGCTGAAAAGAGACTGTCCCCTTCTACTTGACACCTACCCTTCAGATATTCATAAGGTCCCCTCTCAGTCTTCTTCAGACTAAACAGCCCCTGGGCTCTCAGCCTTTCCTCCCAAGAGAGATGTTACTCTTTGAAAAGGTAGAAGCCTCTGCAGAAAGCTAAGCTTGTGTAGTTATTTTTGTCTACTTTTTTTCCTTAATGCACTGAATACCGTGTTGTCAAGTGTTTAAAGTGAACCCTTTCGTAGTCTTAACTTTTCAAACTCCTGTGCTTCAGTCATTGCCAGAGTTAAGCCTTCTCTTTTTCTGAGATGTGCAGAGAAGTCTGCCTATTGTCTTGTGTCCTAGATACTTACACCTTTAGTTCTAAGAGGTAAAATAGACACAGACAGCTAGAGTTAAAAACATCTATATCGCTTAGCTAGTAGTGATGAGAGAGCTGAACTGTGGAAGTTTTATTTTGGATACTGAACCAGCTTCAAAATTGTGAAGCAAGTAATTGTAATGATGAAGTATCAGTACCTGTGTAACAAATGCACTTTGTTTCTTTGCAACTTCTGCACTATTCATGAGACTAATGAGGTCAGTATTCCAGTGAAGAATTATGTTTTAAAATAAGATACGTGCTGTATACACACATTTTCAATAACTGTGTTTGTACAGTGAAAAGGCACATTCTCATTACCACTCATAATTCTTCTTGCATGTATTATGCATATTACCTTGCTCATTTATGCTTTTTGAATTACATAATAAAGAACCTATTTGTTTCCAGGATCACAGCTCTGCTTTGCTCCAATTGCAGTGTTCTGGATAAAAAAATCCTCCTGTTTTGTGTTGTTAAATGATAGATTACTGCTGCACCGAAGCTTTTATTCGGATGAAATGTGCTATACAAGGGTGTTAGAAATAGCCTGCAATGAAGGAGGCATTGTGGTAGATGCAAACCGGCATAGTGGCTAACCTGGGAAAAAAGGCATCTTGTTTGGAAATCAGATTTAATTAAAAAGCACTCTCAATCTCTAGTAATATAACTGCTTTAAATTTTCAGACAGTGGGAGTAGCTCACCGTTGCCCAAGTATGCCTCATCTCCCAAACCAAACAACAGCTACATGTTCAAACGAGAGCCCCCAGAGGGATGTGAGCGAGTGAAGGTCTTTGAGGAAATGTCGTAAGTAATGCCTTTTATATCAGCTGGTATCTGCAAAGCAGTAAACCTGTTTACTGAGCCTATTCAACTGCAGATGAATAAACTATTCCAGCTGATGAGTTTTTCAGGAGCAAACTATTCTTAGAGTTTGTACAGAAGAGAAGTTGAAGTGTTCACGTTGGTTTGAAGAGGAAATGGAGTCTTTTATGCTTGAAATCTTTTTGTGCATTTATAAAAGGCAACAAAAATCCAAGCAGAAAAGATAAGGTACATTTAATTTCCTAAGCATTTATAAACCTCTTTCCGTATATTTTTTTTCTTTTATTAACTTTTTAAATGATCGTGGCTTAAAACAAAAACTCTCCTTGTCATAATTGTTTATCAGTTTCAAGCCTAGGTTACATTTTGATGCGTATACAATCTATGAAATGGGATGAAACTGATGTAAAGTGTTTGTAGACAGTAGTATGCTTATAGCATAGACTTTGCTCTATATTTTTGCTGTGCAAGAAATCAGAAACTAAACTCTTGGACATCATGCCTTTTACCTCTAGACCAGCCATATTTGAGCACATGCTGTTGATGTTGCATGCTTAGCTCCTATGGATGAAAGAATTAAGGAGGGGACCTTTCTTGCTCTAACAGCATTCATTGCCCACTGAATGGTGAAGGAGGTCTATTTCATGGAGGTTCTCAAAAGGGATTTAATATGAGTAAATGTGTTGTTGCAGCATTGTTTTTATTAAAGAAGGATTTGTGCCATTCTAAATTACCGTGGCATTTTTTCATGTGCGTATGTACTGCAGATTTTTCTTGCTGGAGGTTGCATGTTTATCCAGTAATTATCAAGTCATTTTTGTGACGGTACTATTTTTAATGCTGTGGATCAGTTAGCTGACTACCAATATGGAAGATGTTTGCCCCTCTGTCCAATTAATCCCATTCCTTGTCATTCACATTTTAGCAACGTGTAGAACCACAAAGTTCATGACCTATAAAGCCTCTTGACTGGCCAAGTATATAATCTTTTTTCTTGTTGTAGGTCTCGTCAGCCTGTCTCAGCCCCTCTCTTTTCATGTCCTGACAAAAACAAGGTTAATTTCATCCCAACCGGATCAGCTTTCTGTCCTGTAAAACTCCTGGGCCCCCTCCTTCCCGCTTCAGATCTGACACTGAAGAATTCTCCAAACTCTGGTCAAAGCACAGCTTTGAGCACCCTGACTGTTGAGCAGCTTTCTTCTCGGGTCTCTTTCTCATCTCTGTCAGACGACACCAGCACAATGGACTCTACAGAGGTCCCAGTACAGCAACCATCCCAACAGCAGCAGCCGCTTTTGCAAGAAATTCAAACTGATGACCATTCCTCTCCTCAGAGCTACATGTTCATCTAGACCAAGGTGGAGCAGGCCTCTGCCCTGAAACAAGGATTGAGGAGATAATTAGTTCAGATGCATCTGCATGAGGTGGCAACCTTTCAGAACAACATGGAATACTCAACAGCGTTCGACAAAAATATCTCAACACTGTTCTTGGCAGGGACGGAATTCACATTCAGCATTTTTTGTGAGAAAGCAGTAATGCCTGCAGAATCCATATATCATTAAGTATTTTAAGTGGAGACTATGCATTTCATAGTATGTTTGACCAGTTTAGTACTGTGTTCTGTGTTCTGTTTCAAATTCAACAGTATAAATAAGCTCTCTCTATATATATAAAAAAAAAAAAGTTGCCTGTCTGAATAGAAAATGTCTTGCTGTGTTGTGTCCTATGGAAAATACTGTACTTCAGGATTATGTTTACAATTGATCCAGGTGTTTATGTTTCTAACTTCTGTAATACACACAATGCAAAAAAAAAAAAAAAAAAAAAAAAAAGAGAAAAGGAAAAAAAAAAAAAAAAAAAAAAGGGAAAAGGAAAAAAAAAAAGAAAGAAAAAAAGGGGAAAGGAAAAAAGAAAAGAAAGAAAAAAGGGGAAAGGGAAAAAGAAAAGAAAGAAA
>WTSP01002122.1:0-16930 GCA_025331215.1 Actenoides lindsayi
GAGCATCCAAAAACAATCTGAGGTCTGCTCTACAGTACTATTTTTCATGGCAAGAAACAGAGGTGTAGGTTGAATGTCCACGATTAAGAACATGAAGTCATGGGTAGGTGCTTGGAGGTGCAGACCTTGCTGAGATAGTGATGGTGAGGCAGGGAGGGTGCCAGAGAAGGTGCTTCCAAACCTGTCCTGCTGTGCTGAGTTTTGTGAGAGGAGTACTCAGAAAAGAAACTACAACATAAAACAAGTGCTATATGGACAATCTGTGGACAAAGATCCAGGAGTGCAATGAAGAGCTGTTTTTTGACAGTGCAAAAATACCCAGAGCTCCACAGATAAAAACTACCAAGTCTTTTTCTTCTACTATTTTAAAAGTAGTCATATGTATATTAGCACAATGAATATGACCATGGTGGAAAATGTACTAAATAAAAGAAAGTCAGGGAATGAGCTTGAAAGCTGGGCTTCAACTATCAACACAGTTTAGGGGTTTTTTTGGACCGTGTAATTAGCTGTAAAACAAATGACCCCAAACACTGCTGAGTGTTTACCCACCCTCTCACACATTTAATTTCGCCATCTATTTGTGGGAAAGTGCCTACTGTAAGGAGCCTATATATATATATGTTGATCTATTACACCAATGTGAGATGAATAAATGAACTTACTGTGCCTGAATGAGCATAGTTTGGCTATAATAGCAATGTTTATATGCTCTGGAGTGTACATTTGGTGATATTCATTTTCTCAAATGCATTTGCACTGTTCTTTTTTTGGACTTGAGTATTGCTGAGCTTCCTTGAAGAAGAGTATATTTGAGTTATCTGCTGTGCTCATTTATTGAAATTCAGAGCAACTATATTGGTTATTTATTTCTTCAAAGTTTTTTTTATTTCTGTGGGGATAATTCTATTAGTCACTTGGCAAATATGCTTATAAAGAAAGTAATGGAAATACTTCATTATGCATATTAAAACACTTTAGGAAGACAACAGTTAACTTTATTTATTTCATGTTGAAGTCACCAATATCCATTGCAAGATATTTCTGTAGATCTATTTTTGCATAAGTAGTCTTTTTTCACACAAAATTAATTGCAAAAATTTTAAATTACATTTTGATCTTTTACTGGGCTTTTATATAATTTGTGAGCTTATTATTAATATTTTATACAATGAAAGTCTTTTATTTATTTTTTAATTATACTACTAGCACTGATGTAATTCAGACTTAGGATTTATATGGCATGCTCATACATTATTAAGTGGAAGATTGGACGTATTTACACAGAACAGTTTTAAATCATTAATTCATCATAAAGAGATCAAATTAATTTTAGCTTTGTAAGAAAGGAAACTATTTACTTTTCTAATTTTTTCTATTGTTACATACTTTCTTTTTACTCTTTCCTTGTTATTACCGTCTCCCTTAGACACTTGGTTTGAGAAACAATGAGCATACAGAAGCACACACACAAATACCAGTTACCAGCTTTCATGTCTCTTTATTTAAATGGACACTAAGTCACTATCCTCGTTTAAAATAAGAGAGTTTTGATGTATCAGTGAAAAAATTGCAAACTTTTTTTTAACTGAGAATGACTGTATAACCATATGTATAGAGAAGTGTGCACATGTGTGCATGCATGCAAGAGTCAGAATGAACTGAGAATTTTCAGTATGCTCTACCAGTGCTGTCTAGGACTATGGTACATATGCTTTGTGTTAAAAAAATCTGTCAAGAGTATAGCTGGTGTCAAGTGGCGATGGGGTGCCATTTGTTCACCATAGTGATACCAGAGTCATCACCCCTGCCTTTCATGAAGAGTTGTCACTATTTATCAGAAGATACTTAGACTTCTAAATATGAAAACTAGGGACTTTTTGTGTTTGTGGTAATCACTGCCTATCTATTCATGTGCAGAGCTGTCTTGGGTGCCTCTGTGGTGCTCTTCACATGGGCAAACAGGATGGCCTGGAGGCAGGGATCAGCTCCGTGCTCCTGCTGTGAGCCCTGTGCTGCCCTGCCGACCTTTTGTCTCATCATCTGTGAATTTAGGGAACAATGCCAGTTTTAAAATAGCAATGAAAGACAGAAGGATAAAATAAAACAGAAAGACTGTGCAGGGACTTTGGCATGTCAGCAATTGGGTGAAATAATACCCTTACTGCAGACGGTGAGAAAGTTGATGCAAAATCTCCTAACCACAAAAATATACTTAATTACAAAACCCACACTGCATAATCATAATGCCTCCTGTTCTAAAGCCAACTTAAACTTGTAAACATATTTCTGACAAAATGTAATTATCTCACATATTCTTTGCTCTACATAGAGGTAAGTGAAGGCCTTTCACTCAGATTTTGTAAAGAATGTAATCCAGTAGCTCTCAATAATTTATTTAGTTCAGCACAAGCAGAGGGAAAACATTATGACAGAAACTTGGAAAGTATCAGTGATCATCATCTGGCCCCAGGTAAAGTGTATGGAACAAAACAGTGTTGTCCGACAGACAATATCAGTCCCTAGGCTGTCTCAGGGAAATGGTATAAACTATAGCAAATAACACACTGAAAAAGAAAAAAAATTAGAAAAAAAAAAAATCAGTCACTGACAGCATACAAAAATAAGAATAGATACAAACTTTACAGTTCCTAGTCAATGTTTCATTAAATGACATTATCTACCAAAATAATGTAACTTTTTCTAAAATTATTTATTTAAAAGGTTGAATTTTCTCTCTCATCTGGACAGTCAGGCAGCCTGCTCAAGGATAAAACAGTTATCAACACTGTGAGAAAGATCCTAAATGTTATAGTTGTGATGATATCAAGAATTAAATTAATTTTGTTTTCTATGACGTGAATTAGTTTGTAGTTGCATAGAACTGCAAAGGACAGCTCTATTTCCTTTGAACACTCAGCTTTTCAAATTCTTCTAGAGATAAAACTTTGGAGCACTGGTAGCAATAATGAGAGGCATCTCCAGGTGTAAAACACTATTAACTTCAGGATCTGAGATAATATCACGGTGCTGGTTTTTAAGAACTCCATTCACCAGTAGGAATACTCTTGTTCCAAGGTTTGTACATGCAACTGGTCATTCAAAAATATGAAGCCCGTTCAGAATTCATATTCAAGCCACAGCTGCATCCAAAATAATAAGAATGAACACCAAAGAAATACCCTCTGTATATTTAGAATAAAATTTTTGAAGGCAATGAACCAAACCTGAAAGGAACATCAGAGCCAAAGTGGCTTTTTTCTAGATAACTTATGCCCAGATTTTTAGCATTCTTCCACAGTGACTTGTACAACACAAAATGTATTTGATTGGCCTGCCCTTTGGGTATCAGGTTGTTTTCTAAGGGATGTGTTTTGTCAATTCACTGAAACATGGGTTACATCAGCACATTAACTTTTTTCTATGCTGTTATCTGATGAAACACAATGCTTTTCATTCTCGTCCAGGTAGAGTGCTGCAATGAAAATAAGTATAGCCCTGAATACTGCTGGTGAAGATCATATTTAAATAGTCTCCATGGCCATTTTACTAAAGATTTCTGGAACTGCACTATATTTTGTAGAATACTAGGACTACATGTTTTGCTGTTGCTGAAAGCAAGAATCTGTGTAGAAGTTGCGTTCTGGTTCAGTACCTCTTTGAAGACAGAAAAGTAAAAGATCTTCCTACCACATCTATGACTGTAGATTTTTTTTTGTTCTTTTGCCTCTTTATGCCTAAAAGAAATATGGAAATAATGAGTGAAGGAAAACACATTCATTTCTTAAGTATGATTTGCATCTTTCCTTTTGAAAGCAGCTGCTTATTTCCTTTCTTTTTATTTATTTAAATCATAAACATCACTGAACACAGGCATTATTTTAATTTTTACTTCATATTTGATGAAAAATTCCAGAATAAAGTATAACAATTTCAGTTAAAGAATAAGAACTCCTTCATTTGCAAAGAAATAAAAAACAAAACCAAATCAACAAAATACTCTATTTCAACTTTCATAAAAAATGTACTGTTTTCACATGTTAACAAAATTCATTCTTCTGGACAAGAATTCACTGGGAGAAAACGTTTCTTGCAAACAAAATATAGATGTCTGCATTAAAAACAGGGGACAGAAGTAGAAATTAAGCAGAACATAACAGCTATATGCCACTGAGTAAGTGCCACTGAGTAAGACAAGAAGAATGTCACATTCAACTGAACCTCAAAGATATTTGTGAAACGATTAATGCAATTACCCAACACAATTTCCCACCAAGAATCAGGTCTGTCATCCCATCACTACAAATAATTCCCACTGATGAGTGTTTTTATAGTAATGATTCCCGCTTCTGTGGGTTTTTTTGAACAGTGGTGACTTCTTTCCACAGAACAACAGGAATCTGTCTTCACATTACTGTGTGATCAGTTACAAATGTGAGGGTCCTTTCCCTTTCTCTGATACCCTATAGCAGTTGGTGAGCTTTTGGAGTGACCTGTTACAATATGAAATAAATTGTGTGGCCATAGTAGAAAAACCTAAATCTGTAGTTGTGAAGGTAGTTACGAGCTGTCCAGAAAAAATTGCAATGACCTGGAAGCCACTGATGGTGCTCCCCATCCAAGATAATGGTGAAGGTAGAGGCTGCTTAATTTACCACAATGTAAAGTTTTCATGAGTTGTAGTAGAGTCCCACAGTCCCAAAGATAAAGAAAATGCATATGATAATCAGAAATTTTCACAATCAGCCAAATTTTTGTAATACAGGTTCTTCTGCTATTGGGGGAAACAGCGGAGTCAATGAATCAGGATCCCTTGGCAATAAAAAACATTGCCAAATTTGCTTGGCTGAGTTTCTGAAGGACAAGTAGGATTGTGTCCAAGGGAAAAAACACAGGCAACACGTGCAATCCCACATATGTTAAGTGGAATTCCACCCTCCTTTTTCCAGTACTAATGAAGCCGATGGAAAATACATGTGGACTGGCAGAAATTACTTCTGTCCCAAGGTTTTGAAAACTTCAGTAGTCATTAACATTGCTGGGTGATAATCATCAAGTGGCTTGCTGAACTCCATGTAAGCTTTTTCTTTTGTTCCTCAGGTTCACTCTGGGAGTTCTGGCTTTATAAAACTCTTAACACTCAAAGCAAAACATAGACTAATGTGTTATGTTCCCATGTAAAACTATAGAGCTTTGTAAGGTTTCCAATGGAAACCACAATGCTTCCCCAGCATATCCTCCCCTGGCATCAGCAGGTGTCATGTTTTGTGAATTATTTAAATCACATTGGAAGGTTATAGTTAGGACCCAGTATGGGGAAAAGGAACAAAAGAGTTTCAGTAACTTATCAAAACTGCTATTTCAACTTATGCACAGAAAAGAAAAAAACAAAACCAAAAAGAAAACAAAACACCTGGAGTCTCTCAATAACTATTGGCAAGTTAATGAGCTTAATATAGATCAACACAGCATACCTTGTTATATCCTGTCACTGACTAACAGAAATGTTCTTACTATGCTGGTAATAATTATGATGACTTCATCTTACTGACTGTGATGGATAATGTTAGATATGCTATTCCTAATTTTACAGTCAAATGACAGAAACATAACTTTGGTGATAAAAGCATATCCCAATGTCATAGATAATGCCTTATAAATCTAATGTTTTTCTAAATGCCATTACTTTAAAAAACAATTTAATTCAGGACTTCTCTATTGAGAAATCTGCAGTGCTGAACAAGCTGTCAGTTGGAAATACAGACTGGAAAGTGAGAAAATGTTTGTTAAAGATTATAGAAAAGACAGGGACATACCACTTCATCCATAGAGAACTACTACCATATGCAAATAGGCAGTTAGTCCATAAAAATGGCATCCACATGTACCAGTAACCACTGGAAAGGAGCTGGAAGTTACCTATAGTATGTAGGAAATGATTTGTCAGAAATCAAGAATTCTATCAGCCTGCTGGCACATCATGTCTAAGAGATACTGGGTAGGAAACTCCTGGATCTGAGCATGGATGTCATGATGATGGTAGCCATGAGACACCCTAAAAGAGATTAAAGAAAAGGAGGGTAATTATAAGAAATGTGATTTTAAGGTGTTTGCTGTGGGTATCAGACCATCTCAAGAGGTGCTGTTTCTCAAGGGTGCCTGAAACTTGTGTGCAATTACATGATTATGACTGGTTAATATTTAGAACCTGGGCCAACTCAGAGTGCAAAAAGATACATCAAAAAAACACAGAGGCAAGTTACATGGCATATCAGCAAAAGACTGCCATTCAGTCTTGATTAGTTTTTGTCACTGTGAAAAAGCTGAAGGTGAAAGAGAGGCAAGTGTCAAATTCTTCATTGCTCCTTTGTTCCTCTCTGCTGTTGGCAAACAGCTTTTGTGAATGGCTTTGCCAAATTTCTCACTGTTGGGTAACATGGAAAGTCCACTTACTTCTTACAAGCCAACATTTACCTGAAGGTTTTGTGTTCACGTTGTAAATTGTTAGACATAGGAAGCAAAGAAAGATAATTTCATACTTCATGAAATAGAATAAGATTATGTAATCCAGCATTATACTGTAACTATTTCTCAGTTGATGCAGGAGAGGAAAAGGACAACAAAAGAAGAAATCCTAAAACACTGCAATGGTTATTTTATCTCTTATTATGAAATTAGATGTGACTTTCTTTTCACACAGAAATACAAATGTTTCTTTGATCTCCATGAAGATGAATGTTTATCGACTAGGAGAAAGACAGAATAAATTATTATAATAGCAGGAAAAGAGTATATCTTTTGCATTTAATTAGGATCAAACGCAGTTCAAAATTAAGTTCTTTTCCCTGCCCATATTATGTCTTATCAGGAGCATCACCAGTTTCCTTGCTGATTACATTAGCATGAATCAACCTAAGTAATTTGACATTCAGGTCATTATTTCCTAGTCTATGATAAAAATTTGATGTTGAAGCTCATTATATATAATAATAAAAATGTAGGGCTAGGGAAGGCTGCAAGAGGCCTTGCAATTCATCCTATATTATATATACTACACATGATTCTCTTACAAATAATTTTTCAATTAGTTCTTGAAAATCCTGTTTTGTAGGAATTTGCTACCTTCTGATGCAGTTTCCTTAAGTGCTTTAATTAACCTGAAGTTAGAAAGATTTGTTACTAATTTTATTAATATTTCATTTAAATCAGATTTTCTTCAAAATACATTGATACAACTCATCCTGCCCATAAAGAATACACAGATGGAATAATCAATCAGCAACTTCTTTTCAAAGACATGTTCATGTCTCCTCTTCTGGTTGTTTTTCCAGGTCACACAAAAATGCAATCCCTTCATGCTTTGTTCATGTTCTCTTCTGAGTCCTAGTTTGCGTGCAGTTTTTAAAGTGTGGACTTCAACTCTGGACATATGTACTCCCATCAAATCATAGCTAGTCCTGAGGACTTTTCACATCTTACATGTAACATGTTTGCTAATTTTTAATAACTGCATTACACTATTGACTCATTTTTCCACCTGTAATCCAGTCCACGCTGAGATGCATTTCTGTGGTAGTTGTATTTACCCAGTTTTCCCCCCTTTGTATTCTTGCCTTTCAGTTGTCTTTCTTCTTGATTTCTGTAAAAACAATACTGGGCAAGGTCTGAGGGAAGAGGAGGCTCATAGTGTGCTCTAGCCAACTCCTGTCCTGGCAATTTGGGGGACCCAAATCCTGAACTTCAGGATCACATTACACCAGTGTGCACTCCAGAATCTCATAGTGTGCCTATGAGATTTCACTGATAGAGTACTTTAATTCAATTAAGTCTTTAACTGGTCTTTCAATACTATCTTTCTGTTAGTACTGCCTTACAAAATCATTGCATCCAGACCATAGTTCTCTATTTTGCTTACAATTATGTAATCTGGGACACAATAAAGCCTTACTCAAGGCAATGTCTATGGTGTAATCTGCTTATCTCCTATCCAGTGTTATAAAATTTAGGTCAAAGAAGAAAAATACATATAATTGGCATAATAATTTGTCAGTTCTCAATCTCACTATCATCTTCTCTTATTATCAAGAATATTTCAATACTTACAAATTTATCATGGCATGATTTTTGCAGGATCCCTTTTGAAGTTAGTCTGCTTAATCTATAAATTCCTATATCACTCATTTTATACCTTTGTAAAAATATCTATTTTGTTTGCTCATTAAGGATCTTTCCAATCTTATGTTGCTGAAGAAGAGTCAGAGATTGCTCTATCAAGTTTTGTCTAAATTCTGCAGTATATTTCTTGTCTTGCTGGCAACTCTAAATATTAAGTATAATGTTTTTCTCACTTGACCTGTGTTTCTGTTGTTAATTTTAACTATTCTGAGTGTATGGCTACTGTTAACCTTTTTACAGAATCTTGAAAAAAGGTAGATAAGCAAAAAAAGAAAAAAAGGCAAATTCATTTTTTTCCATGTCAACAGTTTGTTTATGTTCCTTACAAACAGGCGTATAGTACTCTACCTTTTCTAATGTACTTTTGGTGATCTTTTTAATCCTATATATTTCATTATGTTCTTTATTTTTCCTTTATTTTCTCACATCAAGCTTGTACTACATATTTCTATGTATCCTTAATACTCTGTCCTTGAGCTCCTTCTTGATATGACTGTTAATTAATGTCATAATCATTAAAAGACTTTTGGTAGTGCAATGGTAACATATAACAAAAAACAATTTTCTCCTACACATTTAATAGTGCCTCTCTTCAAAAACTGTTTGCTCATTTGAACCATGTTATCATTTTGAGCACCATTTCAGGAGCTCTTACAGTTTTCTTGAGTTTTTGGAAAACTGCCATTTGCGAGTTTCTTCCTCCTCGTTTATGATCACAAACACTTGTGCTGGAACTGCTTTCATCCAAATCACTTTCTATCTTCATATTCTTAGTCACCTCCTCAGTATCAGATCTAAACCAGCAAAATCTGGTTCCTTTTTCCAACTACTGGATGAAGAGTTATGCCCAACCCTTTCCTGAAAGCTTTGGCTCATTCTATAACAGGTAATGATGGTCATGAGTATTTTAACTTCCTCATCATATTGTACATAACAGCTCAGCAAGAGAGTGACAGATGAAATTTCAAATTATATCAAAAGTAAAATAAATTAGTGTGAATATGTGCATAAATCAATCAAATAATGGCAATTTTTCAGTATGATTCTAAAAATACCTTCCTTAAATGATTTTAAAATTCTTGTTATAATGTCCTATTATGTGTGTGTGTGTGTGTGTGTGTGTGTGTGTGTGTGTGTGTGTGAAAATAGAAAACTTTGGTATGGAAAGCCTTTTGAAAGCCTTTTGAAACAATGTTTGGGATTTTTTTTGTTCATTCCTATTACATAAAAACTATGACCATGTACAGTTATGAGGTCTTCTCCCTCTCAGAATAGTGGAGAAGCTAAAGAAGGTATTTCATGCCCTTTAGGATCTGTGGGAGCACAGCTGAGTATGAAGAATGTGTTGGAAATAAGTTGCCATGGGAGGAGGATTCAGATAAGTGTGAAAAGGAACAGTTTATGCTTGTTCTGCCTCTGTAAAAGTACTCCGTAGAATTCTGCAGGTTTCAAAGCAATTCTGCCGTATTTTCTCTTTGAGTGCTACAATTTGTAGTGGAAAAAAGCAAAACAAGATGACCAAACCCTGTATTTTCCTAGTGGAAATAATTTTGATTAAACATATTTTTCTTCAAAATAGACCTGATTACATGAGAAGTTTTAATTAAAAATTAAACAATTGCACATAAGACTTTCACGTGATTCACTGAAAAGATGTGTTTCCATTTGGAAATCATTCTGTCATAGAAATTATAGTGTGATTTTCAGCTATCACCACTTTCTCCTTCTGGTTGCATTCCCCAGTCAGACTCAGCCTTCAATGATTCACTAAAGATAGAAGTCCCAGGAGCGGAAGGCAATAGTGCATTACAGGAAAATATATTCTAGCCAGAGAATCTGTCATATGGAGGATGGTAATAACAGAAAGCATGTGAACTACTTTTTACTATCAGGCTGGGGTAAAAGCTGTCACAGTTTTTCTGTATAAAAATGTCTGGGTTTTCAAATTTTCAAATATTTTCATCACTTGATTTTCCAATGAAAGATAAACAGTTGTTATGAGGGGGAAAAGAAAGCTGTCAACCATATCTACTTAAATAAAATATCTGTTTGAATGTTTTGTCCGTACAGGAGTGAATGAAGCCCAAATATATAGCAGCTATTCTAAGCCAGCTCTAATACTTTTCAGAAAGCATGAGTGCATTTTTCAGATATTATGTCATTGTCATACAAGTTGAAATCTAGGTATTACAAAGTAGAATGTGGAAGCACACACTTCTGCAGGTAGATGAGAGCTGATTTTTCAATTTGAATTAGGTTTTCATATTTACAGTCATGAGATTTAGAAGTCAGGAGCAGAAGGGTAATGTTTAACTTGCCGAACTGTACAACTCTCATAAACCAAAATTACAGCCAAAGAGCCAAAGCAATAAGCCTCTGAATGACCTTGTGAAGCCAGTCTGTTTGCCTGTTTATAACAACACTGTAGAATACGAGCCTAATTTTTAGTTTACATAAAATGGGATGAATGCATAGTAAAACTCCAATACAGTGAGAGGTGGTCTGTTGATATACTCTGAGGAGCTGTTCCTTATCCTGATTTTACAAATTTAATAAAAAAAACAGGTCATGGCTAAAATATTGGTGTTAAAGCATAGCCAAGATACAAAGGCTCTCTTGGACTCAGAATGTGAAATAGAAGTGTCATGGTTCAGCTTTCCCCACTTTGCTGGGGAATACTCTGAGTTTCTACTACATTAAGTATCACTTAATGTAATGCCTTACTTAATGCACTTCAGTAATAAACCGAATACCTGTTTTATTTGTTGACCTCCACAAAAGAGGACAATATTGATGAGGATCAGGTCCCAGAAGAAGAGTCTATAATTTAAAATTGATGGAACAGGATCATTAACTGTATGTCTGCAAAGTTTAAGCTGCAAGCAGGCAGAAAAGGTCATGTATGTCTGTATCTGCTTTGCTTTTTTATATGTCTGCAAGCTATGTAATTTGCATGTTATCAAGGATATTGTTAGAATAGCAGGAAAACAAATAACATATTTTATTTCCAGCATTGCTTAAAGAAATTTCTTCCAGAAACTTCCCTGTCAGGGACAACTCCAAGGGTTTCTGAAACTGCTGACAAGAGACTATGACACATCCAATAAAATGAAAAGTTATACTGATAATTTCCATCTAGTTGACAGTACTACCTTGGTACCCTCAGAGTAGATTTGCATTATTTCCTTTCTTGTTTCCTCTTTAAATACTGTTTTTGAGATTTTAAACTTCATCACTTGCTTCTTAGTAGTAGCAGTAGCACTAGAAGTACTTTGGTAATTTCTAGAGATCAAAGCAACATTCTCTACTAATATTTACGGACGAGATTATCTCTCTCTTGAAGACTCAGAGATTTTATTCACAGTGAAGTACAACATATAATTATATTTCATTTTGTCATAACAATGCTAGCCTAAATACAACTAACATGCAAAAGAATAGTCATAATGATGTTCACTATTGATTTTAGCAGACACTAACAATCTAGGCACATATCCAGAATCCTTGTAATGGTTCTAGAGATTTCACTGAAGCCTGTGCCAGCATGCCAGTTTTAAAGTTATCTGGAGTATGACTTCCTGTCCACAGGTGGATGAAACATTATGAAAGTGGTCATAGAAAACCTGTTTTCTCTTTTTTTGGTAGACATCTTGGCAGAAGAGTATTTCAGGGAGGGACCTAGGAAGGGTAATAAAGCAATGTGATTTCATGCAGCTGGATTTGTTATTCAGATAGTCTTTTTTTGGACTGTGACTCTCTGTAGGAGCCTTGTATACAACAATATATATAAAAGAAAGATGACAAAAATTAAAAAGCTTAAATAATTGAATATGGAAAATCTAATATTTTTAGCAGTGAAGTTTCAAATTATATCTAAAGCAAAATACATTTTCCTGCCTATTAATGACAAAAGAAATCAGTCCTCTCAGTGTGACATTCAGTCTTGCACGGAGAACTAGAAGAAAACATACACAAAGCTTTAAAATCTTATTCTAGGCATACAATAGAAATAAATGTACATTTCAATGCCAGAAGAGAAATGTCATGATTCACTGGCTCTTATAGTTTCTGAGACGTAAAAATATAAGTCTGATCCCATCAGCTACGTTTCTGAATCAAACATGTTGTTACAGCCTCTGATTTTTTCCTTCTGTATATTCAGGTTCTTTTGAAACAGATTTATGCTGTTTGCTTCCACATTTTAACCGGTCTGGGTATCAAGAAATTCCATCTCAAAATGCTACAAATTTAATCTGTCCTTTAGCAATAATCCATTGAGAGAATTACTCTTTCCAGATCTTGATACTTTTTCTCCTAGTACTGTTGTTTATGTGTGTTTTCCCCTAGAAAGTCTTGAGCAGCCTTTTGGAGATTTACCACATCCCCCATATGCACTGAAAAATGAATCTGGAGCATGAAGTTGGTCCTATCTTTTATTCGTAGCAGGTGTTGGCTCGCTAGCACTTTTATATTTAGTCCCTCCTGACTATGAGAACAAAATGTTTCAAATTGCCCTGGTTCTGTCTCTAAAAGCACTGTTTTCATCTGGGATGTAGATAAAACCAAGGGATTTTAAGACTCTAAATTAAAACAAATGTCTTTAAAAGGTTTCAGGATGATATCTTTTAAGACAATACTCGTATGTCAATGGCAAAATGATGGGTAATTTTTTGAGCACAAGCAGTGATATTTCTTATCCCATTAAAACTTTCAAGACTTCAAAAACATTCCCATTTCTCATCCAGTTTAAAAAAAAAAAAAAAAAAAAAAAAGAGAGAGAAAAAAAAAAGGAGGATTTCAGGACTTTTATCTGCAAGTTTTAAAAAAAAAATAGTAGGCACAAACTGCCCCTGAAATGGACAAACATCTATGGCCATGGCTCTCTTCATCACACATGATTGCTTTTATCATTAGATTAGTTTTATTTGGTCTTAAGGCTTGGTTTTCCTCCCTGTCTTCTGTCTCTCCCTTCCCTACAGCTTTAAATTTTTCCAGTGGAAGCTCCCTTCACCCTAAACATGATGGATTCAGTTTTTGATCAGTTAGTGTTTTGTCACCAGAGATCCTAAAACAAAAATCACTGAAGGAATTTCCTGAGTGTATGTACTCTGTTAAGCAAGCAAGGCTGGAGTGTGGGTCTGCACATTGGCTGTAGGTCACCCTGCCTGGGCAGGAGTCAGCCTACTCCCTGGTCTGACTGCATCCCAGTTACCACTGACTCAATCTCACATGTTTTCCCTGGCAAACCCGGACAACAATGAGTTAGTTAGGGCAGTCTCCTGCTGACAGGGTTCATGTGGGACTCAAATAGTAAAGCTATAAGTCTTAGTAAAACAGGTCAGGATGTTGTAAGGAAATGTCCTGTAAGAGTAGGCCAGCTTTTCCACATGGATGTCCTCTTACATCTATGGAGATGAATTTAGGTCACACAGCTTACCATACGTTTTTCACAACATACAGGCTCGTCTTTTTGAATGCCAATTTAATTAAGAAGGTAACCAATGGTGTCAGATCAGTTTTCACTCAGTTTCTTGACTATCTTTTAAGAGCATCTGCTTTGGGAAGGGAATTTTAGTGATGCTTTTACTCAGCACATGTGCATTGCTGTCTACCAGTTTCAAGAAGCCACTGAGAGAAATTCCTCTCAGATAAGGACAATGGGAGCTGTAAGTATGGTAGTAAAGTTATGTTTCATTTCAGCCTCTGTTTGGAAAACCTTCAATGAAGTCAACTTAATAAAGAAGAGGCATGTGAAGAATGAATTGGGCATAGTACCAGATATAAGCACCACTGAGAGTTTCCAGGAATGGGTTGAATCTGGGCCTTTCTCTCTCTTCCTCTGAGCATCCTCATTTCTCCTTATTGCTGTCATCATCTTGAAAAGAACAGCAGTCACTCTCCTACAAAACAGGAGAGCTGTTTTAGTTACATCTTAGAAGGGCAAAAGCTCAACAGCTGGTCTGTGGGCTGGAAAGGTGACTGTAAAAGACAAGCTGTGATATGGGCTAAATATTTTTAGTTTGTCTTAGTTCTTTGGAGTTTTTTTTCCCAGTGATTTGAAGGAAAATATTGTTTAGGTCCATTCTCCAGTATAGTGTATTATTGTACTATACTACAATATAATAATACTATGATATTCTTTTATAATATAAATCATAATATATAGTATGATAGCTCTGAATTCAGCATGTTCAGTAGTCTTCATTTTAAACGTCACTGACTCATATGCTTTTCTATGATCTGTGGGAAGTTAATGTGATCAAGATTCCATGCTGAATTTGTCTTGAAATCTGGTTTTATGTTAGAACATTAAGTTCTCCCACAAAGAAATAGCTCCTGCTAGTCATATAGATTGCATTTAGACTTACTGACTAATGCATACTGTAACATACCCTGGGATCATGGTCCCTGACTACAGTAAAAAAAAAACCAAAAGATAAATCCTCCTTATAAAGTGAGCTGTGAGATATTGTCAGAGTATGCACATCAACATGGAAACCAAGAAAGGCTCTGATTTCTGTAATACAGCCATGATTTAAAACCCCAGTATTTACAAGCTGCGGCATAGCACCTGGGTTTATCTGGATTTCCATTTGCACTTAATTTACTTTTCAGATAGCTATAGTTTTCTTATTTTAAATGCTAATGCAAGGTATCAAAATGATGACGGAAAATATAATACAGGGTCCAAAACTTCAAAACCAAATAGACAGACAGAAAAATGTATTGTTTTCATATTAAGCAGTAATACAGACACACATATAATTAGATAATACTGTTCTACAAAATGAAGACAAATGCTTTCAGCCAGGCTGAAAGGTTGAGTTTTGGAAGAGTCCCTTATAATAAGTGGATTAGCATGAGGAAGGCTAGCTGAATGGAGCCCATAATAAAATTAGACAACACTAGACTTAATAATGTTTGAAAAACCTTTGGAACACATGTACTTTTGTCTCCTTTATGGGTATTTGAAGGAAGTCAGTAGTTTAACACTATAATTACAACATGTAACTACTTTTTTTCCAGATGTTATTAAACACTCAAACTGATTTTCATACATCTGTAACTTCATACAATATGGTTTTAGAGGTTGACCTATTTTTGTACCAGAGTTCCCTTTAAGTCTAATGAATATATGACTCATGATATTTTATGATACAGTATCTTTAGAAATACCTTTTTTTCTCAAAATGCATTTTGATTATAACTTTTGAGAACTTTTTTTCAATAGCAAACTCTTACATACTAGAATAGAGGTGAGCCATACTTCTAAAAGGATTTTTAATGGCTTCTTTTGAATTGTGCAAATAAATCAATTTTCCTATGTTTAATAGTTTTCCAAGCATGCAAATAATTCAAATTATTCATGGCTATATCAGATTTATTTTCTCAAATCCTGGCAGAACAGACTAAGAAGGAGAACAATGGTTTATCATTGTGAATAAATTCAACATCAGAATATTTAGTATCAGATTGTTTGAGCTTCAATTATACATGAAGGGTTAAAAAAGAGTTATTCAGAATGCAGTTTATTCTTAAACGGCATAAAATCAAAGATTGTAATTTAGATATATAGTAGATTGTCTTCATGTCTGAAAAGGAGGAATATGGCAACAGTTATTTCTTGGAAAACAATAATTAATATCAGATCAAATTAGAAATTATCATTTTGAATGCATTTTAGCACTTAATATTCAAAATTAGAGAGAAAAAAAATTGGTAAATAGTACTGTATCATCTTAGCTCAGTCAGTGTATTTATTGGTTATTGATTCACATAAATGTAGCTTTGATGTCAGAAACCTTCACTATTTGCATCCACCAAATCAAGACTTTCAGAGAAGAGATTTTTTTATTAGACCAACCAATGCTGTTGGAAAAACAAACAAGTTTTTTTTTTGGTACAAACCTCCTTTTCTCAGTTTGAAATTGAAAAAATAAAGAAACAAATGTCCTTAAATCAATGAAATTGTCTACTGTATAGAACAGAAGAACTGCAATCAGAAGGCCATCATGTCTATCACAACTTTCTGCAAGACATTTTTGGAAGGTCTTTGAAGATAGCCATGATGTTCTGTGAGCTTTATTCACAGGGAAGTGCAATGTTCATCTTACATGATTTCCCACTACGTGTTTTCAGAAGCACAAGTATTTCTACCAATATGATACAGCTCTGATTGACCTCTCAGGCTCCCTTTACTGTAAACCATATAATATTATTCCCAAAAAAGAAAAGTGGGAAATCAGAAGTTATTAACTTCTGATATAAAAAATAAGACTCTTTCCTGATGGCTACACAGCAGCTCAAATACATTTAATCTCTGATTTTAATCTCCTTCCTGCAAATTCAACCAGTTGGGAGAATAGATCTGGATGAATGCTAATTCACTACATTCAGAAAAAATTCCATTTCAGAACTTTTTTTTCTCTCACATTATGGTGAATTTAATCAGGTCACAGAGGGCCTAGTGATTTCAAGAGATATTTTTAGGTGAAGAATTAAGGTGTTCATCTTGGACATCAGTTGTGGGGATATGGGAGGAAGTTCACCATCTCCCATAGAACAGTATGCTAATTCAGAATCATAATAAGTCTTGATATAGTCACTTATGCTAACGGCCATTCATCAGCTTAGTCAAACCATGAATCTATGAGCAAAATGCTGTGGCAACAGTGGTAGAGGTGTAAAAAGCAAATTAGCTATTTAAGCAAAACAGAATGAATGTACACTTTTTAAAATTTTTATTATTTTTTTT
>WTSP01002122.1:17030-38121 GCA_025331215.1 Actenoides lindsayi
TTTATTGTTTTATTTTATTAAAAAAGCCCAAAGATGGAGGTTTGTTTTGGGAAGTATCAGCTGTAACATTCTCCTCAATGCCAAAAAAGGGGTATTTTCCTTCCAGCAACAATCTTCCAGAGGAGAGCCCCTCACAATTTCTTTGTCTAGAGGCCTTTCCTCCCCCAACTCAACAAATATAATTCAGAAAACAGAAAAAATTATTACTTTTGCTTACATGTCTTCATACAACTTGTCTTCTTACAAATAGGTTGCCTAAACTTCCTCCTTGGTTTTTAAACTGAATAAAGTCTACTTTGATATCAAAGTATACCTTGAAAGAGGTAGCATAGTGAAGATCTCTTCTGCAGCATGAATTCTGTGTCAAAACGGTAACTAAAAAAATGGTCCTGCATCAAGCCAGACCTTCTAAAAACATAAAAGCTCAAAGAAGTTGATAGGAATTCCTGCAAAACACCGTAATGAATATATATTGAGCTGGCACTACTGTGTAAATTAAGGCTACTCATTTTTATATGTAGAAAACACAAAGAAATTAATATTCTATTTACAGAAGGGATGCAACAGCAGAATATATTAGACACAATAATTGGAACTTCTTCAGGTCTATGAATAAAAATCTGGAATACTCTCATTACCAACATTGATATAGAGTTATATCACTGAAGTAATAATTAATCTACTAAAATACAGACAGAATGATTAAGAAATAGATCAAGCCTAAAGTATGCCTAATGGATCTATTTTTCCATTTCATTTACATGTCCAATTGCTTTTGACTGTTTTAATGATTTCCAATATAAGAATATGTAACTCATTTACCATCTGCAATTGTATTAGTGGTCCTTCATTTCTAGTGGCGTCTTTTATCTCATAATCCTATAGAATAAATGCTGCTCTCCACATTTATGCTGTGTCCCTTGCAGTCCCATATTAACATTCTGTAGCCTTTGTGTTTCTCCTTAAATTGTGACTAAAGAAAGAAGCATCATTGGGTTTTGTCTTCATTTACTATTGTCTTCTGATTAAGGGGAGTATTATGGCTTTTTCATTGAGTAACAGTCTGTGCATAATTTTTTCTGACAATGGAAATGCCAGTTTAATAAACTGCTATTGGCTGTGATAAATGATGATTCTTAGGGGTAATGGATTATAGCTTGAAAAACCAAATCTTTTGATATATTTAGCCACTTTATTGGAGCCTATACATACTTGAGGGATGCAAGCATTTTAACCTACAGACTTGCTGTGAGGTTTAAACCCTGAATATTTTAAGACTAACAGAACTGGAAACATATAGTGTGATAGTCATCTTAATGAAAGAAAAATAAACAACACTTCATCCAGGTAGGCATGGAGATCCAGGGATGAGCTGAAATCACTGCTCATGTCTTGCAGATCTGTTAGCTAAAAGAGATTCTTTGATATTTAATGTCATCCAAGACTGCTTCATCTGAAGGCAAAGCAGCAGAGAGCTTCATACACAGCTCCATACAACTGTAGACTTTGCTGACTTTTTCTGGATGTATCATTTTGCAACAGGTAACATTTAGGGGTAAGGTCAAAGGATGTTTTTAATGGATTCATGCAGTGGCCTGCCCCTGTATGAATACTGCAATTGGTGGATGCTATTCTGACAATACACGTTTTCTTGCCATAATGATGTAGTTTACTGGTATCACCTACAAGTACTTTTCTTATTTTTTTTGGGGGGGATATGGAGCCTGTTGTACACTCAAAATCTTTATTTTGGGAAAAGAGGAAATTTTGGTTTGGGGAAAAAAAGCAAGAGTATTTTTGTTAGTATAATTAAAATCTTAACAATCTAATTCACAAATCATTACTAATCCAGGAGTAATTGTTGCACAAAGAGAAATAATATATCTACGCAGAAAAAGTTCCAGTAATTCTAATAATTCATTTAAACTTGTTATTCATTCACTTGTTATTTTCTACCCCTTTTCCTGGTTCTGCTCACCATTCCTCTGCTTCTCGAGGTCATAAACTTTACAGTTTCATCCTAGTGTTGGCAGTGGAGTTATTACAGGAAGCTGTCAACGTCTGGAGTTCTTTGATAGGAGGATTAGGATGCCCATGTTGATGGTTTCTTCTTCCTCACTCTAGGATCTACTCAGGGTCATTTTTGTATATTTGCTAACATGTTTTTACACTGTAATATTTCTTGCTTGCTCTGCTTGCTGCTCTCTGTCTCACCTGAATTTATTATGCACGTTACCTGTCTGGTTAGGTACTACTTCTTTGTTCTCTTTGTTGCCCCCAGAAACTGTTTTGTCAAAAATCCTGTCCTATGTTTCTATAACTGAAGCCACAGGGTCTCCGGTGCCAGCCTTTGTTCCATCTCTCTGACTATCCCATTCTCACACTCCCCCCATGTCACATCCTGTGTCTCTACTTCCTAAGGTTTCTTCTGTGTATTAGGGTTGTATTTCTCTGTACTGCAGGATGAGAGCCCTGATATGCAGTAGATCTGAGAAAACTCCAACTATCGATCACTACTGAAGCACAGCTGGGTTGAAGTTTCACAGTCCATTATTCATTCTGGAACAACCCTGAATTAGTGCTAGTCTGTGGTGACTAGAGGCAGTTGCAGTAGGTCCCCACAACTTAAATGTTCCCAGGTGTTTCTTCTGTTAAAGGAAAGGGTTGAGGAGGAGAGGGATTCTGTCATCAGTGTCAAGATTTAGGGCATAGACAAATGACAGATGCTTTCTATTAACCCCTCTCCTTTCGTGGAAGGGCAAGAGAAAAGGAATAAGGGAGAGAGACTTATGGATTGGACAAATAAAACAGCTTTAATGAAAATAATAATAATAAAATGGAATATATATATATATAAATATATACAAAACCAGTATTCGATCCAAGCCCCCAATGGCAGTTACTTCACTGTCACCACTGATGCTGTGGAGCAGGCACTGGGGAAGTCCCAGAGTGGACTCAGTGGCAGATGGGAACAGGATTCAGGAGATAGATTCTGGAACTGGGTTCAGGAAGACATGGATTGGGATCAAAGGCAGAATGGAGACAGTCCTCCTTGGATGTTGGCCATTGAAGAAGAGAGCTTGACTCTCATGATCCCTCAGCTTTATACTGAATATGACATATATAGGATGGAATACCACGTTGGTCAGTACAGCGTCACCTGTCCTGTCTGCTTCTCCCTACAGGTGTGGCCTTTCACTTTTCTGTAACCCCCAATGTGGTACACAAGATCTAGCAGTGACCTTCATCTTCAGAGGAGCAAGTACGAGACAGAGCCTTTGCACACCAATCCTTGGTGGTAAGTAAATATTGAGTGTTAGCACTTATAGAAGCAGACACTGAAAAAAAATGCCATTAACTACAGAGAGTGTAGTTACATAGAAGAGGTCTAGCTGAAAGTAAAACCACTGAAAAGAATTTGTTCTGTTCTAATTCAAAACAGGATAATCAGAAATCAGACTGACAGGAAGCAACCCCTGCCTCCTCTTTGCCAGTACACACTGATATCATAGGCACAGTGTGGAGCTGAGAACTGAGATAGATCAAATGGGAGGGAAATGCCTGAGAAAAAGCTGGGTCCAGAAGCAACAGAAAGCCTTGGACAAGAATTTTACTGTTTCCACACCCTGAAATTTAGAAGAAAATACTCCATGGAGATTAAAAAAAAAGGCAGAGATCCTAAAGGCTCTTGGATTCCTTGGAGAGGGCAGGAGAGATGAAAGGTATCATGGAGTACTGAGATGTGAAAAAGACAAAAACGGGGTTTTTTTCTGGAAAAATTCACAGTGTCAGTTGTTGTGTACAGAGGACACAATAAACTGTAAGCTACTGGCAAGCTTGCAAACTTGATTCTTGTCAGGAAGCACTTGTACTTCAAAGAATAAAAATCAGAGAATAGCAAAGACACAAATATTCAGAGTACTTCAGCAAAGAAACACTTTGCTAAGATGTGTTAAAGGTGGTTATGTAGCAGAGACATATTGCCAGGAAAGCAGAACCAGTTTCATGTTGGGGAGATTAATATAAACTGAGAATTTGAAAACAACATTTACTTGATTTCAGATTATTCTGTAGCAAGCAAAGCAGCTTCAAGAAGGGTGAAAACTTTGATCTGTACCACGAGGTAGAGCAGCAAAAATAAAATCTGGGTGCAGCTGAATCTTCTGGAATGAGTTGCTGGAAATTTCATTTTGTTGTTTGTCCTTCCCTTTCCCTCTTGATTTTTTCTGTCTTCTTTCCTCCTTTGTTCCCAAAGGATCTTTATTCTCTGTCAGCAGTTTGAAGAAGGCAACATTCACCTTGAATCACTGAATGGTGGGAGCCAAGCATTATGAAAGATTCAGAGTGCAACAGCATTTTTAAAAATTTAATTTGAAGTGAGAAAGTTTAAGTGAGAACAAAAGCTCTCATCAGTCCAAAGTGGGGACTTTCAATTTTTTCTGTCAGAATTTTGTTTCATAAGATATGCTGACATCTTTGTTTTTATTCCAGTGTAGAAAAGAAAAAACAACCAAACAAACAACTGAATAATTTCCCCCTAACCCAGGAATCTAGTACTCTCCCATTTTTCCCTGAGGTTCAGTTTTTATTAATCTAAAATACAGCACATCATCAGCTTTGAAGAAATAGCATTTTTGCTCAAGAAGTCTCTTTTCAATGCACCAACAAATACGGTAGCTATTCTGTTCCTCACACTATCACTCCTTCTAATTTCAGGATTTGTGCTGTATTGAATTTGTGGGGATTTTTTGGTTAATTCAATTTCTAAAAGCATTTGAGCAAAAACAATTACAAAAATATCTGTATTGCAGTCTAAACAGATTTTTGAGTCCATAAGAATGTAATTTTAAATCATAATTTTATTTTAAATTTCATTATAAATACTTCCAGGATTCTCACACCTCCTCAACTCTGTTGCTTTTCAAAGTTTGCATTCTTCAAGTCTAATTTAAAACTGATATCTTAAATTTTACAACCCAGGCTGTTTCTAGAGAGTAGAAGGGAGCTTTGCATGATCTGTGTATTTTATTTTCAAAAGTTCAAATACCCTTTTTTTCTCTATTTGTCTAGTAGTCTTTAATAGTGCAGTGTAAAAGTTCTAAGCACAGTATATTTTTTGTTGTAATCTATATGAATGCTGACTACTAAAATAGAATAAAATTTGGGGAGAGGGTTTCAAATTTTTTATCAAATTACAAGTTTGAATGGCATTTAAAATAAAAATGTGTTATTTTTTTAATTGTTTTAGCAAAAAGAAATTCTTAATTTTTATAGTCAAAGAGTTCCAGATTCTCATTTCAAAATGGCACATCATTTTAGAAATTTACTTACTTGTAGTTAGAAAATGCAATGGAAAATATCCTAAAACACAGCTGAATGTGTAAGTTTTGTTTCCTATTGGAAAAAAATGCTCCTTTTTGGTTCAGGATACTGAAAATGTAGCCAACAATTTGAAATATCTCTTATTTGAAGATGTCTCTTGGTGTGTGTCCATGCATTACCTCCTGCGATAGATAGAGTAGATACAGATTGCCTCCTTGACCAGTTCAGAGGGGCTTAGCAGCCTCCACAGAAGTTCCTGAATGAGAAAAAGTCTTGAAAACGTGCCTCCTAATTTGATCATCCCTGTCTCCAGAGGGTCACTCTTTATTGGCATGCCAAATGTTGGAAAAATAATGCATGCTTTATGGGTTGATGAGATGCCAAATGATACTGGCACAGAATTTGCACTGCCCACCATTTCAGAATAGCTAACAAATATAAGAGGGGCATCTGGGCTATGGAGAAAAACTGCTGTGAAGACCAAGCATCAGTCCTGTTCCTGGAGCACAGGATCTGTCCAGGTTGGTGGTCCAGATGTCTGGACCCACTGACATGAGTAGCCAGATGGGATGGTTGTCAGGAAGCCTGAGGGACATTGATCAGGGCACCTTGTACTAGGCTTGGTGGTGTAGGCCAAGGAGCTAAGAACATACTTAGAAGAAAATCAGGGAAGATTTATCAAAAGCCATGTATTCACAGAAATGAACATTGACAAATCAGCGTTTTCTAGAGGAAAACCAGCACATCATAAAAGTTTAACCTCTTTTAGTATGATAAATACCTTTGTGGCAGTCTTTGGCCTGGCATGTCAGAAATGGACGTTTTCTTTGAAATGTTTCTTTCTATTTGCATTTACTTTTAGATTCATTATCAGAGTTCAGCTATCATCCAGTCCAAAGGAATAACAGAGTTCAAACTTAAAAATCTTCCTAGACTCAATTTTAAACAATAAGTACTTATAAACTCCATGTTAAATGATCTTTTAATTATAAATTAATGTTTCTTAAAGGACAAAATAAAAGTATCAAGCCCTAGAAAATTACACTTTGTGTGCAGCACTATTTAAAAAAGAAACAACCCTGTAATCTAGAGGAATCTGGGGATGCAAACATCAGTAGAACATATTTTGTATATTACTTATCTTAATGTTTCCTGGTATTCAAGTCAACATGGCCCATTGTTGTGAAAGCCAATGCATGTTAATGCACGTGAGAAATAACTAGGAAAGGAAAAACTTGCAGATGTCGAACCTAGGTTTTAGGGAAGAGGTCACCATCATCATTATCTGCTAGACTTTTCTTGTCCAAGTGTTTAAATTCCTAAAACCTTTTTTTCTTTTGTACTCAAAGGCAACTTCTTTTATACTCTCAGGTACAAAAACCTTCCCTGAAAACTCTTCTCAAAAAGAAGCTTAGTTTATAGATGAGAATGATTAGTAGTAATAGAGCAACTTAAGGTTACTTTGATCATTTGAGCCTGTTCTGAGACATGAGCATATAAACTTTTGGCATCTAACAGTCTACAAATTCCACTTTCCCTAAATCATTCCTGCTGTTGGATTTTTATAAGGAATTGAGTTAACCATTTAGGCAGAGTATCATATGTGCCAGTTCATAATTATAACTGATAAATCTCTGCTAGGTATAACAATTCCAGACAAAATAAAAATCTCAAATTCTGACAAAAAAATTGGTCACTGAGACACAGGAGGATGTGAGTCATAGTGGAAAGGAGACCATTGCCAGACAGAGGCTTCATCAGCTTAAAATAAAAAGTAGAGCCAAGTCCTGTTTGCATTACTTTGCAATGGGTGATTGCACTAAGGCAAATGGCACTTTCAGAGTAATGTAGCCGTTAAGGTAATCTGGAAATAAACCACAGTTCTTTAACAATGTAAAGATAGGGCAGAGTTTCAATGTGACATGCTCGTTCAGAATAGCAGTGGTCTTGCTAAGACCATTCAAGGTCTGGCTTTTCATTGAAGAGTTGGAATTGATTACAGTGGGACAGTTTAACAACTTTGCTCTTCAGACTCCCTTTCTGCCTCAACTATACAGGTTGATGCTGGTGAAACAGCTCCTCAAATCCCATAATTCAGAGGGTGGTGTTTCAAAATTTATGCTGTTTGGATTTAAAAATGGACTGTAAAATTCCATGGCAGACCAGTTTCAGTAACAATTCAACAGTCTTTGCTAGAGTGGCAGAAGGTCACGTTACAAACCCAGAGAAAGCCATCCTTGCTGCTGTGTCAGAACTATTCTCATGCATCTTATGAGTTAGGAACTTGACATTTTGCACTGCTATTTTTATACATGGTGTATTATATGGCTTTCTTCTAATCTTCAGAAAGTGTATGCAGGGCTTCGGATCAGTATACAGTAACATGAAGAATTGAGTTCATTAGGAGATTTGGCACACATTGAGACTGCTTTGAAGTCTAGTTCTGTAACAAATCTTACATAAACTCTCTTGTTCAGATGTTGATTACTTATTAGCAGTCCTTTCCCTGTAATAGGGATGCTCCATATTCCAGTTTGGATGATGTCTTACCATAAAAAAAGATATTTGAACACCAAATACTGCTAAGCTGCATGTCACAAGGTTTTCAGACATAGCAGAAAAATAACCCCAAACAAACCATTTAAAGGGAAACATATAATTGTCAAAAGTTAATGAAAAAAAAAAAACACTGTATAGAAAAAAAAAAATTTAGTAATTTGTTGCCTTAGCTATTAAAATCTTACCCAAATATCTACTTACAAGTTATGTATTGTCCACTGGGTCAGACATCTCAAGAAATGGATTGCCCTGCAATCCAGCTAGGTGACCATATATCAATGTAGTGAATCTATTCAGTGTTTATAACTTGCAAGTATAGAGGTGGTATGAAAAAACTAAACTAATTTTTTTTTTTTTTTTTTCCAGAAAATTCAATGTAATTGAGCCTGAAATGTTTACTTTCTAACTTGTCAGGTTGGAAGTATTTTTGTCTGGATGCTTGATGAACTACCCTACAAAAAATGATTGTGTTTTCAGTGTTCTAAAATCTGTGTTAAACAATTTGACACATTTGCTTTGGAAATGAAAATTAATTGCTTTTAAGACCCTGGAAGCAGTGTGTTCCTAAACCTACAATAGTCTGCCTGACAGAATGATGGGATTTATGACATTGAGATACCTATGGATTATTCCAGGACTGACAGTTTTAGGATACTGAAGCATAAAGTTGCTCACCTGAAAAACATGTCTGAATTGTGGGCTGAGCTGCAGCATCACCAGAAGTCAGACCCTTCAAGCACTAGGGATCCAAGATGCCTCCAACTTGGTTTCCCACAGAAAATGACACTTTCTTTTTAAATTTTTTTTCTTTTTTTTTTTTCAGTTTCAGAGCTGCTGTTCTCAGCTGCTAAAGATGTTCAGTGGAAGTGGACTATGCAACAAGGTGCGCATTAGGAATGGATGTAAAGGCACATGCTATAAGGTACTTCTGTTCTTCTTTTTCTTACTTGGTAAAATAAGACTACACCTTCCATGATAGTGGTCTTTGGTCTCCTTATTTAGTACTATTTTTCAGGATAAAAATGTTTGTGAAAGGGCAAAATAGCTGTTTCACATAGCATGCCGTGCTTCTCTCTTTTTACAAAGAGATGCTGATGCTTGGACGAGGGGCTGACACACTCTTCTGGCAACACAATTTACAGAATGTTAAAGGTGACTGTTCTGGATGCAAAGCCTCACCCTCAGGTTGAACTGGATAGTTTTGGATCTTTTATAAGCATCTGTTTGACTAATACACTTGAGAAGAAACATCCCTAACAAACAATATTGACTGTTATGAACTCTGCTATGAGATGTTCACAATCTGTCCCCTGCACTGTAAATAATGATCCCAGATCCCAAAACATTTGATATCTTCTGTAATGGTTCTGTAATATAACATCTTAGATTAAAGATAAAATAAATGGAGCCAGTACATTTTGATTATACTGTGCTAGATTGAAATACCAAAGCACGTGTCCTAAATTATGAAAGCCCTCCACAATAAAATACTACTTAGTGGATTGGATATGGGATAGAGAAAAACAAGGACCTTTCTTTTGCATATTACACAGCCTGATGAGACCTATTTGGTTTGCAGACTGGTTGACACATGAGTTCTCATGTCCAGCTTCCTTGTCAGGAAGACTGTGGGTGAATGGTTCTGATGTGAACCCACTTTTATGGGGGAGGAAACACCCACGCTAGCAAATATTTGGGGTGTTTTGAGGAAATGTTTTAATGCACTGAGCAATTCTGTTGGCACCACATGAAGAAAGAAACTGAGTAACCCTTTCTTGCTAGGTTACTACATACCTAACAGATTTCAGCCACCTACACCTTTACTGATGCCTGGGATGAGATTTTTTAATGTGCTTATAAAATATGTTGTTATCCCATATTTCTTTTTCCACTGTCGTTTCTTGCCTAACTAACTCTTGTTAGGAAGTTGGAAAAAAAACCTTGAACACCTAGAATAGATGACTTAAATTATCATTCTAGTTTTTGTGTGTGTTAAGATAATAATAAAAAAAGAATAAAGCTGAGACAAAACAAATGTGCCACAAAGATCCTGTGAAATGCATGACTGTATCTGGGCAGATAGATAATTAGGTTCTATGAGATCTTTGAACATCTGAAGTGTAGGTGGACTAAAGGAAACAAAGCATTAAAGCTCAATTTTACATTTATTTTGTTGTCTTTGCACACTTGTCTCTGTTTCCTGTGGTGCCAGCCATCTGTCCAAGCCCATGTGCTTGATAAGATATGTCATGGTACACCATGAGGATCACTCTGTTTAGTGAAAATCTCAAACTTGGAGTTCTGCATGTAATTCTCTTTTATATTTGTCTTATGCTTGGGTGTGAGTTCAAGTCAAATATAAAACAACAAGGCATGCTATCTTTGACGGAATGACAATCCTTTATATTTAAACTAAAGAAAGAGATAGTATCACAGTGCTAAGCATTTATCTAAAAAAAGAAAGTGTGTATAAAAATTAGACAGTGCTTCTCCATGAGGTTTTATGAGACATTTTGGAGACTGAGATGCTGGCTGTTGGTATAGTTGAGAATTACTTGTATGACAAATGTTAAGTAAAGACTATATGGCACGAAACAGGATGGACTGCATGGCAAGATGTCTTAGGAAGTCTGTAACAAAAATCAGATCTGTAAAGCATGCCAACTAAAGATTGAAGTAAATAATTAATTTTAACTTATCCTCACTCCTACCTCAAGTACATTAGCCATATCATACGTTGCATGCAGTGTATGATTGAATCCTGTTTTAAAAGTTATTTGAAAATGAATCAGAAATGAAATCTTTTGCAACTGCATTTATATTTCGGTTGCTTATTTTCAGTGCTCATTATTTTCAGAATGGGAACACTGCTGGATCTCACCTAAAAAGTGAGAAAGAAGAATATATTGAGAGCACATGAGATAGTCCCTGATTCTGCTACACACATTCTAAATGAACACGGGCAAGTGACAGAGCTTTGGATACTAAGAGCTTCTTTCAAACATGTTCTAAACTAAACTTATCTGCATCTATTAGGTCAACTTCATTGATTCAGTCTTGTTTAAAAAAACCCAGCTGCAAGTTCCCAGAAGAAAACAGTGTGGCTGTGTATAACATCAACCATGACAATTCACCATATTTTTAGTTTAATTACACTTCTAAAAATGAGTATTTCATCCTAGGTTTAAATTTTCAGTATCAAGAATGTGCACAGGGAGCTACTGTAAATTTTCTCAGTGAGTAGTAATTAGGCTGAAAGCTGTAAAAATACATCTTTATTGTAGCCTTAATTTGTCTAATCCAATTTACAGTATAGTTTGGATCTTGTTATAACTTTGGTATCTGGATTGAGGTACCCGTTATCCATGTTTTACTCTCAGTAAGGGCGGTCTTTATCACTCTAGAGTTTTTGATAAACTAAATGGTTTCAACACCCAGGATTCCATTACAAGGCAACACTTGATTTCTCCATTTCCAGGCTATCAAAAACCCTCAAAAACTGTGACCAGCATATGTAGATGTGGTGACAGTCAAAGCTCTATCCGTACAAGGGAAATGAAAGTCCTACTTGGGACTGTATGTTGGTCTTACAGATATTCTGTAAGAGACAGTTCAGCTGTTGCTCCTCCATTGCTCCAGATTCCTCTTCAGGAGCACTGCCAACCAAAAATGCACGTTGTCTGCTTCCATTCAACAGACAAAGAAACCCATTTGTTCAGCCCTGGGGAACTTATCCTTACCCTTCGTACTTATTATTTTCCAAAAATATGTATGGTCAGCAAACGTTACCAGTGATTTTACTTTATTCTAAGTTATTGAAAAGAACTGCATATTTCATAAAGCTAAGAATCAAATCCTGAAGATCCTTCTGCTCTCTCAGAGACATGCTGGCTTATTTTCTAATTATCTTTGAGATCTGTCTTGGCTATTTTTAATGTGTGCTTTTGGTGCATCATGTTAATTTCAGATCATTTTAGTTCTTAATCAAAATGTCAAGCAATATGGAGTCATGATCATTACAGAAGTGGAGGTAGGTTACACCACCAGCCATTACCTTTATTAACCAAACTACGATCATTAAAATAGCAAACTTCTTGGAAATATCTAATGTTTTTTCATAAATATTAATCATACTCTTACTTGTTCAATAACATTGTCAGCCATTCCCATATTTACTCATGCTGGTCAGATTCATCTATTTGTAATTACTTTGTTTGAGCAACACTGTGAATGCAGCATTAGCCTTTTTCAAACTTTAGTAACCTTCCTGATATTGCAAGTATTATTGAAAATCAGTATTCAGTAACTGGAGAACTTAGTAGTCAACTCTTCCAAAATTCACAGGGGGAAGTTTAAAATTTTTGCACTAGTTGCTGTCTTACATTGTATTGAGGTACAGTTGGCATTTCTGGAAAAATTCTGGAAATGTTGAAATTTTTTTTTAATTTTTTTTTCAAAGAAAATTACTGAAAAAGTTAGTCCTCCTATATCAGCTTAAGGAAAGGCCAGAGAGAATGAACAAAGCACAAAGGAAGTGAAAATAAATTTTCCTCTAGACAACAAAGGACAATTAATGATGTTGTTTTATTATATGAGCAATGTAACAGATGTCAGTGGATCTGCCCTGTAAGTAAAGACGTATGTAGTCAAAGTATATTTAGAACTTGTTATGGATTAAAAGTAAAAGTACAGCATGAATCTAATGATGAAATGGCAGTACTATGAAGAACTGAATTAAAGACTGGGGTTCATGTAGCATAACTTCAGATATGTAAAGTTTAGGCATCCATTAGGCAACTGTCTATCTAAAATAGCCATTTATGCCTTCTTTATTATTACTGGGAATACATAAGATGACCTGGAGTGCAATTCATTCGGTAGATGCTGAAGAGCTGAGGATGACTCAGCTGTCTTTTGTGGATGCCCATCTGTCTCCACGCTATCCAGGGAAATTATATTAAACTTGATGACTAACGGTTATCTAGCTAAAGACAGGTGAGATGGATTCCATCCAACATGATTGATCCAAGGAGATCTGTAGTGGAAAAAATCCTACATCATTCCTCCCATCTTGTACAAAAATATAATCATTACACAATTCTTTCCAACTGAGATCAGACTTTACTGAAATAGAATAAAGTGTCAGTTTAAATGCAATTTGCATTTCAGACAACTTTGTTTATTTTCCTTTTCATAGAAGGAAACTCTTAGAGAAATGCCAAATATTGTGCAGTACATCTCTCTAATCGGAACAAATCTTCCTTCCTAAATAAAATATGGGTACATTAATTATCATTGCAGGACAGTTAGATTGTATGACTGTATGTAAGCTCTTTTAATAAAAAGCAAAGAAGCACTTGTTTGAAATTATTAACTGAATGTATTAGGTAGTTGTAACTTGTGTCTGATAATTTGCTCATACAGAACACAAAAATTTCCAGTTCAGATTTATGTCTCTATGTACTCAGTCAGAGACAGACTGTCCCTCTGAAAAAAGGCCCTCATCTTTGAAAATCAGTCTTGACTTCTTCATTATTCTATGCTTCACAGGTGTATTTGCTTTCTTCCTCCTCTCATCAAGCCAGCACACTGTCTAGCACTCTGAGATGGGAGAAAAGAGCAAAGCTGTGCCCAATTCACACTAAGAGGAGGAGGTGACATGCTTGATTAACCATTACTATCTCCATGCTGCTATCAACAATATAAAGCACCTGTGGAGAGGAGCCATGTACCCCTTTATGCCTCTCACTAGATGCACAGATTCAGAATATGGTCTGTGATGAAGAACAAGTAATGTTCAATAATGAGGAGTGAATTTCTCCTTAGCCAAATGTTAGCTGATGGAAAAAACCAACAACAAGAACAAAAAGCACCTTTCTGCACCTTTGTACCTTTCTGGCAGAGAAGAAACTGTGGATCTTTAAATATCTTCAGTGTTATTAAAAATCTTAGACCTTTGCAAATGATTGACAATATTTCAACAACAAGGAAATGGTGACTGAGAACTAATCTGTGAAAACAGATGGTGCTTGACACTTCTCTGGAAGTACCCATCAGTCCCATTAGAGAACCAGCTAATCTAGATTAAAGGAAGAAAAGAAAATATGCTTGTACTAAAATACTGACTACATAACCTACCTGGAGAGCAGTTAAGAATGTGTGTTATTTGTTTCGGGAAGACTGCAGAGCCAGTTAAGGTGACATGGTGAACATGGTAGTCATGGCAGCCTAATGAAAGTGTAAGTGATGCAGCCATCTGGAGAATGCCTTGTTCTGGCACTTTGCTGGATGGAGAGGACTGATGTGTTTGTATTAAAGAAATTGCTTACAAATACAGATACACATACTTAAATATAGATACTTATGTCCTTTGACTGTGGGTCACATACATGCATGTGTACATATTTGTGTACATGTATACATAAACACACCGACATATATATACTTCAGCAAAGAAGGTAAGGACTGACCTGAGTTGTCCTATAGGCATTTAGTGGTGGTTTAAATGTCCTGCTTTATCAGACATATTTACTTGAAGGTGTCATATTTACAGGCAACTTACAACTTTCTAGAGCTTCATCTGGAGGCTGGCACGTTATCCCCACAGTGCCTGAAATGACAGTAGACATGACACATATGTTTGTGTGGATGAATCCCACCCCACATACTGTAGTGTAGAATGTAGACTGTCACCTACTGCTTTATGTATTAACCTTGTGATATATGTCATGATGACCCAAAGTCAGAAAATACAGTGTTTTATTTGTCCCCAACAGTTTTACTTCATTATTGAGATGAGGAGGTTCTCTCTCCCTAATTTCATCTGGTCAAAGTGTGCTGCAGTTTGTTACTTCCACTTACAAGTCATCCTGTTTCCATTGTGGCTTGCTTACTGAATGAAGTGTGTGAAGAGACATGGCACACACAATAAATCCAGCTGGCTTCATAAACCAGCTTTGGTGTTTAATGCTGTAAGTGAAAGAACCTTGAGCTTATTCTTATTTTTTTCTTTGCACTTTTACAATTGGAAGTGTCTGACAGTTCTTAATTGAAAACCAGTATACAAAAGCAGACCTGACAACTCCTAAGAAAAAAAAACCCAACTTCCTCTATTAAAAATATATGTACCTTACTAAGAAAATACAGAAAATATCTCAAGGAGCACCCAATGCCATGCTAGAGTACTATAGCTGTAGTATCATACCATTGTATTCAACAGTAAAGAGAAAATAATCTTGTACATTTTTTCTCCATTGAAAGAATTGTGCTTTTCCCTATATTTTACAAAAAAGCAAACTACAAAACCCCAAAAAACCCTCAACAAAATGGATCTATGCTGTTATGAACTTTCAAAAATAGTAGCATTCCAGATTATTTTATTTGTGGAAGTACATTTAAAATGCCCAGTAACTGATGCTCTCCAACAGTTCAATCTAATGTATCCTTGTAAGTCTGTTCTTCAGCTTTGAAAGCTAGCTATTTTTGCATAGTGGCCCATTGTCTGGTTATTACATTCTCTGATTTGCAGAGGCAAACATGTATCATGTCCATGTCCAAAATGTTCTTTTATTTTTCCTATAATTCCTATAATTTTTTCTATAGTTGACAATCTTCTCATGGAAGTTTTAATAGGATCACTTATTATTTTACAGTTCTAGGAGTAACTCTTTGTTTAGGATTATCCCAGCCAGTCTACACCTAAACAATGAAAGACTGGAACCTGGGAATGGGAACATGGGAATGTTCCTAGAACTCAGAAATATGCTGGATCCATTTTGTGTTTTAAAATTGGGAATGAGAACTAGGCATGTACTGTATGCTTCCTATGCCTTGCTTTCCAAGTTGTGAACCCTGACCATATTTGAAATTTCAGTTGACTCACTTGAACAGTAGATCTAACTTTCGTCTTGACTGTACCATAAGAAAAACATTTCCACATTTGCCACTGTCAGAGTTCAATACTCTCTGATCAGGAGAAGAGTTTGTTTATTTGGTATAATTTGGATTTTGATTTAGTAGAGTGATGCAGCAGTGTACTGAAACTACAACAGAAAAAAATAATAAATCACTTTCACTGTACTGGTTGAATCATGATACAGACATGTTTCTTTTTACTGGTCTCTGTATGCTCACTGCCATGATGCTGGGTAGGCATGCATGGGTTGAGGCCAGATCAAGCTCTCTTCCAGATTTGTTCTATTAGTTGACCAGATTTTATACTTCATGTTGGGCTGATCCATGCATGTGCCCTCCCAGCCCTGTCAGGCTGGTCTAGGTAACTCAGAAAGTCATTATTCTGTGTTAATTAGCCCAGGAAACCTGATCATTCAGTGGTGCAGCTGTCATATCTAAAACCAAGTTTACCTTCCAGACTCCCTGGTGTAGAGGTAACTTTAGCTTTCTTTATGATATAGTCTTTTCTGAGCAGACTGTGGGGTTTTTTTTCCTTTTTAGATCCTTCCTCCACTGTGGAGGTGTGCTGGTCAGTCACAGCCATGTCACAGATGCTTTCTCCTGTGTATAAATTCACAATATTTTCCCAACAAGTATATTGCATGCAGTGGAAATACTAAACCTCAGGATTTTCTTCTGGATCAAAAGTGTGCAGAAGATGGGAACAGTCTGACTGTTACATGCTGACTCCTTTTAATTGAGTATGACTGTAGCAAATTATTAGGTATAGCTTACCTTCTGAAATATTATTTTTTTATTTATTTGGGATTATACTCTACTGTGAAACACAACAATCTAAATAGTATGACATCTAAGAACTCATCATCCACATGATGCTTAGATTAACACTGAAGGAAAGCAAAAAGTAAATACAAATATTTTGCTTGAAAACATCCTGCAAGAACTAACTCTTCCGTAGTTGAGTCCTATAATGCAGAAAATCAGGCAGAGAGTTCGTTACTCAAGTGAATCAAATGATGAAAATAAAACACAATTTCCCCTTTCTCTTGACTGCCTCAAGCATTGTGAATTACTTTAAAAAACTGTAGCTCAGGAGTTTCCTACTTGAAGCCGACACTGTCATGCCAGGACTTTCTAAAAATGGATTTGACTTCCTTTATCTTCAACAGGAAAATGAAATAAACTAGTGATAATGCTGTTTAGAAAGGAGATGGAAAAACAAAAGCAAATGCTTAATTCCATGAACATTCATATTTAATATTTAACGCATCATCTGCCTTTGTTTTTATTTTTGTGGGGGTTTTTGTTTGTTTGGTTGGTTGGTTGGTTTGGTTTGTTTAATAAGAGTGTCTGTCTGAAACCTTCTATATTCCAAAGTCTTCCAACTGTATTCTCATTCACAGTTTTGGTAAAATTAGTTCCTATCAAAGTCTGTAAAACTGAGGCATTTATCAAAGAAGATCCTTTGGATGCTAGTATTTTGCTCAGTGACCAACTTTCTTGGGTTGATGCAATATGTTTTTATTCCAAGGAAAAAGCAAGACATTTTTCTGCTGAGAATAACAGAAGAAGAGGCTACAGTCACAGGTGAGGGCCAGATGACTTTGTGAAGGCCTCTTGACTCACTCTTGCAGAGGTTAGTTCTGCAGAACATAAAAAATATGCTGGAATGTAAGAAATTTCAGAAAATCACCTGTAGTTGCTGGTTCATCTGGGACTTTTTAATTTCATGGTCATGCAATGAAGATGAACTCCAGGATCATCAGGACCCTTCCTGATTTCAAAAGTAGCAACTAAATTTACTGCCTACCTAAATAAGGGTAGTGCCACTCCTCTGTTTAAAAGATGGATGTCTCTGATTGTGGTCAATATACCTCAAACATCATCAGAAAATTTGGGGGGGTTTAATTCTTTCAGACTATATATAAGCTTATAAGGTTTCACCAAGACAATAGAAAGTTTCAATATATTTGACACTTTCATCCTTTCTCAGTAAAGGTTGGTGGTGTTTCTTGAAGTGGGAACTAAATACTCAATAAATAATGTAATTACCTGTACCAAAAAAATGCAAACCTGTCCCTGAAAAGCAGTTAGGCTTCTGCAGCATAGAAAGAGCATGTTATGTTGTATTCAGTCCCACTACTGTCAGATGTCCTCTGTGTCTCGGGATTATTTTGTCTCCCTTGCCGACTAGGAGTAAAAATGTAGTAACCAAGAGTGGACTGAACTAGGCACTGCAAGTGTCACTATGTTTAAGGTAAATACCAAGAAAAATGATTCATACAAAACATTCTAATGCATCTAAAATAGCTCTAAAATATTCCCACAAAAATCTAATAGGATGCAATGAGTTTTATATACCAAGGGTCTATGAATTGGAACCTCTAGAAAATTTGCCTTCAGTGATGAAAAAAATTCCTATGTCAAGCTGTCCTCTCTACTCTTCTGGTGAATGTGATCATACTTAGAAAACTGGAGAAAGAAAGAAGTGAGCATAGGCTGGCTCATGACTCAAAAGAAAACATGACAATAGTAATGGGAGAGGTAATAGGTCAAACATGGACTGAATGATGCTAGGGAACAGAATAATTGTGGGGAATTTTTGTTGTAATTGTGCTGAAGGGATGAGGGGTGGAGTGTGCATAAAATGCCCTCATTTGATGGTGTTATGATGATGTTATTTTGATTTTTTTGGTGTGTTTATAAGAAGTAGAGATCTTTTAAGGATTAATAATTTCATCTAAATTTAATTAATTGACAGCAGTTGACAGCCAGTGGACAATAGGTACTAAAACAACTTTGCCAGTCTAGAAAGAAAGTTAAGCTCTTCCAAAGGGTCATCCTATTTGCCTTTTTTAGGCACCTAACCTAGTGTAATTTTCTTTGCAGACCCTTTGTTCCAATTCTTTCAGACTTTTATTACTTTTGTGGCCCTTTTTGAGATATTAACTTATACAGGATCTGGAGTCCTTCTCTGTAATATAGGTATACGTTCCCTTCATTACCCTGGAGCCAGATTCAGATGGAAGCAGCATTATAAAAGCTATACTGTTGTATGTAAATTATATCCTTGTTATAAATAAAAACTTGATTTCATACCTAAAAATAGTAATTTCTAGACCTACAAGTAACCATGCTAATCTGTATTATTGAGGAACTACATTTCTTCTTGAGACAGTTTTGAGTTTCTGATGTGAAAAGACATATTTTTTACTAAAGATAATTTATTTTAAAAAAAAGAGAAGCTAAATTCATCAGCTTCTGATTGTCCCCAATTAACGATCACTTAAAAATCTAACTCTACTAGAGCCATCAGGCAGGATACTCTTTTTTGAACAAACTCTTTCTTTCCTAAGGTGAACCTGCATCCTGTTTCTTTCTTTTTGTCTCAGGAGCCAGTTCTGCCCATCTATTGAATGATTGTAGATTTATCATCAGCACCAGTTTTAAATATTTTTTCTTCAGCAAAAGCTGTAAGTTTACATTGCTTCACTTGAAAATAGATTTATTATTTCTCCAGCACATTAAGAAAATTCGGCCCACAGATAATATTTAGGTGTTCCTAAGACATTAAAGTTCACACCAACATCTCTGGAACAGTGCATACATACTGCAAAACAATGAAAGACTTAAAAAGTCAGCAAAGTATTTTTCCATGTTCAAGTTAAAAGACCATACGCAATAGTTTACCATTGCTTTCTCCCTAAAAAAACCCCAACAAAACAACAAACCATTTACCAAAGTTACAGATTCTGATTGGAATCTCAGCCACACCAAAATCCTGCTGAAACCATTTTTGGTGGAGCTGACCTATTTTTTTTATTTTCCTCATGGGGAGTAACTATCCATATTCTTTTCTCTCATCTCTTGCTGATGTTACATCTTGCCTCTTAACTTGGTCCAAACACTCTCATTGCATCTGCAGTCTTATAACTTTATTTTCATGCAGAAATTCCAAATAAATTACCGGAGTCCTCTGTAGAAGCAAAGACCCATTCATATGAAGCCAGTTAGGAATGGTATTTTATTCTGTAGCTATAATTTTACAGGTGAGATTAACTGCTGCCATGTACTCACTTCCAATATAAATGTTGACAGACTGGATAAGCAGGTGCCTGTCATTTCTGTGGTGGGTTTATTCTTCATGGAGAGACCTAGTTTTGCATAAAGATGAACAGACATTAAAAGAAGAAAAGTAAGTTTCAGAGATTATTTTAACACAGAATTCAAAACATAATTACTCAACTAAATCTCACATATTGAATGAGGTCATTGTGTGAAATTTTGTTTTATTCATAACAAGACAAGAAAAATAATTAGGTTTTTATCATCTTACTTTTATAATCTAACTTTACATATACTGAGCTTCTGCATACTGTTTGTTTTCGGTACCTAAAACTCTTATCATTTTTGGTTTTCACAATCCAAACTACACGTTACACTTAGGAAGTTTATCTACTGTGCAGTTTGTGAATATAAATAAGGACTAGATACCTAATAGCAAAATGTACAACATGACTTAAAAAGAACAAAAGCTAAAATAGAAATTAAGGGAAAAAAGTATTACACAGATGGTGATCTTATTGTGGAACCTGTATTCTTTTTCAATAAGTATATGACATTATTTTTTACCATTTTGCCCTTTAAGAAAGAATTTGATTCACAAATCCTTACAGTTGTTAAAAGGTAAACACAATAACAAGAAATTTTGATTGGATGTTCTAAACAAATCAAATAATAAAAAAAAAAAAAAAAGCAGGTGCCATGTAAAATGTATATTTGAGAGGAGTATAAGAGCAGAACAGGATCCATGAGATTTGGAGAAGAGGGACAAAGAGTTTCAGGGTGCTTCATAGGAGGGTGGAGAAAAATCCTGGGATTCTGATCTGTCACTGCAGTATTTCTTGTTTGGGGTTTTTTTTTCAGTGCATAACACATGTCTATCTTCTATTTTCATTTTTTAGGGTGTCAAGGTTTTGGTAGCAGGTGAGAGACCTTCATCTGCAAGGAGAGGCCAGGGACTGGCCCTTGCTGGATACAGCCAATTCCAGATGGCTCCAAAAGAGACCCACTGCAGGACACAGCTCAGCCTGTCAGCCAAGCTCTTGGCTCCTCGAGAAAAACATATTTAGGAAAGAGCAAAATTCCAGATAGCACTTATTTTAGAATTGTGCCTCGGTTTCAGTTTCTCTCATGAATTATCCTACCTAACAGATGCCTGATGTTGATATTTAAATGCAAAGCTACTTAAAAGATTATAAAACATAAGAGGGAAAAAACCAACAAAAAAAGC